>JAFEMH010003502.1:0-137500 GCA_022495995.1 Adenophora triphylla var. japonica
CATGAATTGGCATAAAGAACTTAAAAGTTAAATGAAGGTTCTTTAAGGTAGATTATAAGCATATCAGCAAAGATAGTCATAATCATGCACCAGGTAAGTTCCCAGGAAGATAGGTGAGCCACAAGGACTACTTAAGTACCAACTCTTCCTTAGACATAACTCTCCTAGTCATGCACAATTAGAAATCAGCTCTGATTTGGCAACATAATCACTACCTTTTATAAATAATCAGTTTCCTTTTAAATTTTGCGTAATTATGACTTGTTTCCATAAACAATCATAAAATCCAAAAGTTACAATGTCTATATCTAAACATATTAGGAAACTATGAATCAATGTTTCAACTAAACATCTAATAAAATTCTTACTTGTAAAACTGACTTGTTTCATAAACAATCAGACACTAACTTGTTTCTCATAAACAATTAGTGAACTATAATTCAATGTTCAAAAACATCCTAGAATTATAACAGTTCTTCATGCAACGCAATAATTAATAAAATCACTTTTTAAACAATTAAGCAAGCATAAGAACACTCAATAATTATGCAACGCAACAATTAAATAAACACCTTTTATTTAATTAAGCAAGCATAAACAATGAATTAATCTAGCATAGCCCTATAAACTCAATTTTGAAATTTATAGCATCCAGTTAAGACATAAAACATCTCGGATTGTAAACACAATCACGAGAATAGCGAGAAAAATTAAACAAACGGTTACGCGCCTGTATTTGGCTTATTATGTCGCGTGACAACATCGGCAGGCTTGATATGTCGCGCGACCTGCTGGCCGGATAACTGAATTCCTCATGGCTCATCATGTCGCGCGACTAAAGTAGCCAAGTAACGGGATTTCAGTTTCAATCAATTCGGATTACATGCAATTAAATCATATAAAACAACCCTTTTACAGATTTAATTCAACATAATTCGAAAACGATTTTCACATCGTTTCACATAAACAATCAAAATTCTATCGCATACAAAAACATGCAACGAACATATAAACAATTTATATAATCATTCTAGCATGTTAATTCAAACTTAACCATACGAACGGGGCTACGATACCCTTTGTTGGGTTTTATGGATCCATGTGCAGCGGAATTAAGCATAAAATTAACACAAAACCCAAGCCCTAAGATCCGTTCTATACGATTAAATTGAATTGCTATGAGATAGAATTTACCAACCTAAATTGCTTTCCGGTCTTGAGCTATCGAACGGATAATTATGTGATTCGTAATCACAAACTTTTGATCTTCAAATCTTCGAATCTTCAACTCCTTTGGATCTTGATTTGAACTCTAGGTCTTTGATTTGTTTGAACAAAACTAAGACCCTCTTTTATTAATCCACACAAATATGAATGTCGAGAACAATTCTCGGGTTGGGAATTGCTAGATTCCTAAAACTTATGGAAGAATATTGAGAGGACTTTTGATTGTGAATTTTATTGAAAAATTCGGCTAGGGAATTAGGTCTGACAGACCTCACATATTTATACTACAATAGTATGAATATGTCTCCTAATCGTATTAGGAGAACGAGTACATCCAAACCGCGTAGGGCTTGATATGTCGCGCGGTATATTAAGCCATTGGCTTAATATGTCGCGCGGTATATATAGCCAGATACAGAAACTCTCAACCATTCTTCCTCCGGTTCAACCAATTCATTATATTTGTGTGTGACCCAATAGGATTGTATTATGTTGGCAATGAGTCCGATCATATCGGCCCTCATAAGACATAAGCGGACTCTAGCAAGCCATTATGTCTACCCAAATAACACAACGTAAGAGTTCACGTTTCCAATGGTACACTTCCATTTATCCCTTTGTCTCACGATGTTATATTGAACACAAGTGATGGTCCACGTCAACTTGTATTTGTTCAATGCTTTCTCGATCTTGAGTATAATGATAGTCCAATCATATTGGGGTGTGGCCACACGCTTTCATCATTATCACTCATCGAGGGGCCCAAGCAAAACATCTCTCTTTCGAGGGACAAATTCCATCTTGACTTATCATCCTTCCCATCATGAATCCGATCATGCCAAAGATAGCCTTTATAAATATCGTGTTAAGATATCGTTTGACTAAAATCAAACATGACTTTCATCATATGTAAGGTCATGATAATCTCAGGTCTAGGGATTAAATGAAGTGACCATATGAGATTTAATTATGACATTTGACCATGACATAAATCTCATACGGGTCAAGTCCAGTTCACTTGTTCTCTAACAAGTACCCATAATTTCAATGTGCATCTCTATGCATATAATCATCATATGATTATCCATTGACAATTATACTAATTATTCTCTTAATAATCAGGGACGGAGATTATTACAATAAATATGCAAACTATATAATAATCAAATAATAAACATAAACGATAAAGATGATACATAACGGTTTTCAGTTAAACATAACTAAAGCCTAGGGCATTACACCAACATTTTGTCCGAGACCCGGTTGGTTTTTAGTTTGGTCTGTGTCATGCCCTGTCTGTGTATAGACCTTTCCTTTCATGCCTTTGTCAGCATACCGACTCAATATCTTTCGGGGACCCTGATCAGTCGAAGTCATGCAGGTTTTCCGCCGCAGACTTTGACCAAGATATTGACCGGCGCCTTGACTTCGGCTCTGACTGGCACAAATTATACACTGACTCCCAGCATGACACTGAGTCATCAGGGATTAATGATTATTCCATGCCTAATTACGGCCTAATTGAAGACAAGTCAAGATCAATTGTGGACATTCATCAGTCCAAATCATGCCGACTTTTCGTCGAGCCCCCGGACATGATCTTGACTTTTGACGTCAGCTTTGTCCGTAATTTACATTGAATGCTCGTTAAGACTCGATTACCCGCGAACTTTTAGGATCGTTTTTCTTTCGGTCGGTGGGACCCGCTTGCCCTATAGGACCCTCGCCGGCATCCGCCTGGGAGGTCGAAATACGGGTGGAATACGAGGGGCTTATAGACGTAGTGACGGGGCCCGGCGATCCGGGATCCCGAGTAGTTTGCGAAAAAGAAGAGCAATCTTTTTCCAACCGATTAGGTTAATAAAACATGTTTTAAGTAAACAAGAACAAATAAGCGCATGTTGCATGAGCCCAAAGCCCGAACACCTACCCTCCTTCCAATCCCTAAATCTACGAACCCTCGTGTCTTTCCCCATGGCTCCTCACAAAGGTTGGTTCCGGACAGGTCACCGTTTGATCGGTTGGGAAGAGTCAGCGCATCATCGGCTTCGCCGTTTGTTCCTACTCCGGGTTTGAGAATGTGCATCGGCCGGTAATGATGGGGATAACGTCGCTCAGATCCTCCAAAATCCCTCGAGACAGACCCGGCATTGGATCCGGTTGGTAGAACGAGATGAGACTTCGACATGAGGCTCAAATCGACGACCTTCTGGGGGTTGTCGCAAGTCATGGTTTGACTATCAGTCTCAATTCCGATGGAACTTTTACCGCAAAGAAGGAAGAAAGTTCTCCTCCTATTCTTAATCGTCCCGAATACATCAAGATGCTACCCCAAGATTCCTATGTCTCCACCGCCGGGACTCCCGCCCGTCGACTTACAGGGCAATTAGCCCCCAAACGGCAATTCGAGGGCCACCATTCCAAAAGCAGTCAGGGACGAAAGAGTTCGGCATACCGTCCG
The DNA here is from genome assembly GCA_022495995.1 of Adenophora triphylla var. japonica. Classification (NCBI taxonomy): domain Eukaryota; kingdom Viridiplantae; phylum Streptophyta; class Magnoliopsida; order Asterales; family Campanulaceae; genus Adenophora; species Adenophora triphylla. The sequence goes on from JAFEMH010003502.1 coordinate 3,689, forward strand.
TTATCCCCTCTCAAAGAGATACCGATCTTGCAGATATCAGCGTGGGTAATGAATATCGGGAAATAGTGGAGGAAATACGGTCAGCCATCAAAGCTCTTGAGGAACGCCAGAACAAACAGCAAGCCTGGATTGAAGAGGCCACACGCCATTTCAGGACATTAACAATCTCCCAAGCGGCCAGGGCTCCCCGAAGGACAAACATATGCTGTTCCACGGATCTTAATACCTCTCATTACCTGCGAGTCCAACCATTCGCTTCCCGAGATGAGCCCAACGGCGGATCTCCCGGACCGGTTCAACTCAAAGTCATTCCCGGCCACCGCTCAACACGGGGTCCCAAATCCACCAGCAGTAGTAGAACACATTTGGTGGGATATACGTGCTTGCCCATTGCCTTGAAAGGGACTATCGGGAATTTGGATACACGAGGACCGTCCTCCTAAAAGAAGAAAATTTCCTCCCGGCGAAATTGAAAGAGAGGTTCGAGGCGGTGATACCGGTGTGGGTACGCTCGGGGAGCCATGCAGGGGATTTGATTATTATGTACTCTACTCCGGCCGGTCTTCCCCAAAGCAAACGAGGGGTAGAAAAGCCGAAAAACCTTGCCGACGATAGAGTTGAGACCTTCGGACACCAAAATACGTAGATGCAGGTAATTTTGCGCAATCGAAATCTATCCCCACGGGATCGGCCAAGATTCGGTTGTCCGGCTCCCAGAGTGTACACCGACAAAGAAAGACCAACGCCGAGTTTGGCGCTCCTACTCAATCAACATGTTGGCCAGGAGATGGCAACCGCCACAAACGGCCTCGGTATAACCCGGGGCTTGTGAGGTTCTACCTCGCAAGAAAAAGGCACGAAGTGACTGGCTTGATGACTCTCTGTCTCGAGACAAGGACCAAATCTATGATCCCCGCCTATATGGTAGCATGATCACCTTCTGCGACGAAGATTTGCCAAGAGATGTTTCCCAGCACAATGAAGCCTTATGTACATCGCCTATTCGGCTCAACACCGTATCGCTCCCGGGGGATTGGTGGGACATGGATCGGCCGTTAATGTCCTTCCCCTCAGCATGATGCGGGCCCTACGCATCAATGAAAGGCACATGATTCCATCTACCCGGTCAATCAAGGCATATGATGGCACGTCTCGTCCCATCTTGGGGACGGTGGTTACGGAACTGCAGTACGAAACCCAAATGGTGCCGGCAAAATTCCATGTAATGGACATCCCATCCGAATTCACCGCTCTGCTGGGGCGACCTTGGTTACACCACATGAAAGCCATAGCCTCCACTCTTCATCAATGTGTCAAGTTCATTAACCGGCAAGGGGACCTTGAAGTCATTAGGGGCGACAGTTTCCTCATAGGGAACGAAGCCGAGACCGTCACCAAGCATGCTCTTAGCCGGCAGCTGGGGCTACCTCCTCCCGAATCGACCAAGGGACTATCGGGGCAAGTCTCATCGAGAATCCCCCGGAATCCGGTGATGCCAACTATGTCAACGAACTCAAGCGGGCGAGACCACAGAAGCGGTTCGATTCATCAAGATCAATTGCCATTTCCAACATTTGGAGGAAGAGTGGAAAGAAACAGAACACCGCCATGATACGAGCACACAAACCTCCGAGTCTCAATCGAGAGATTTGTCGGCATTCTTCGAGACCCGTTCTACGGCCTCGCCAAGCGAAGAGATTTTCATGATAAAAGTCGACAAGTACCGACGGGCTCGGCTTCGAATGTATGAACATCGTATGGGACGTCCTCCTCGAAGAAGCTGCCCGCTAAGCCTTTCCGCTCGAGCATGGGACATGAGATTTTTCCAGCGGCACACACCGAGCCTTGCAATACGTCCTTACATACGGATTGAGCGGTCGGATTGTGACGAGGTAGAATTCCCAGAATTGAGGAAGATCCCTACATTCATATGCTCGGTTTCGGGCGCCAAACACAATTGATTACAGTTCGAGACAAAGAGATGATAGCAATGACGAGGAAGGAGGACGAAACAAGATAACCCCAGAGTCATGAGGTCACGACGGCAATGCCGCTAAGGAATTGGGAAACTCTCTCGGGCCGTCCGCGACCAAAGAAGAAATGATCACCAAGCTTGGATTGGTCCCCAGTCCACTTTGTGTCAACCTTTGTAAAGTCCTCAGGAGTCTCTCATTGTTGAGTTTGAGTCTTCCGAGTCGTCCAGATGGCCTCACGCACGAAGACCACGAAATTGTAGCCAATCTTGTATTCCCTTTTATTCTCAATGAAATGACGAACCTTTACGAGTATCCCTTGATTGCCACTTTAACTAATGATGAATTAACTAATAATCTAAAAACTTGAGTTAATAACGATTCACTAGATGAAGAAGCGAGACACATTAAATGAACAATATATCAAAGAAATCTTTAAGCGGGTTATCAGGAAAGAGGAAAATCGAGCCCAAGTCGCCGAAGAGATTTTGACGAGTGAATTTGGGAGCTGCGGAAGAGCCTAAAGAGACGCTTGATTGGTAGTTTCTTCGAAGGGGTGAAAGGGATGCCCTAATTGAGTTTGCTAAAAGAATTCGTGGATGTGTTCGCATGGTCCTATAAAGATATGCCGAGGCCTCGATCCTTCCATAGTTGAGCACCGAATACCGCTCGACCCGGAAGTCAAGCCGGTAAAGCGAAGCTAAGAAGAATTAAGCCGAATGGTCCCTACAAGTGAAAGAGGAGATAGAAAAGATGCTCGGGCGGGGGTTCATCGGGGTCATTGAATATCCTACATGGCTTTCCAACATAGTAACGGTGACCAAGGCCAACGGAAAGATCCGGTCTTTGCGTAGACTTCGAGAGACTTGAACAAAGCCGAGTCGAAAGATGATTTCCCCACACGAACATCGACATTTTGGTAGATTCCACGGCCAACCATGAAGTTAAATCCTTCGTCGACGGTTTTTGCGGTTACAACCAAATCAAAATGGCGAGAAGAAGATCAAGCCAAAACGGCCTTCCACGACCCCTTGGGGCACATGCTTGCTACACGGTCATGCCGTTCGGACTAAAGAATGCTTTGGGGCTACGTACCGGAAGGCGGCTACGGCTACGTTCCATGACATGATCCACAAAGAAATTGAGGTCTATGTGGACGACATGATAATACACTCCGAGAGGATCGGATGGCCGCACTTTGTTGATTTGAGAAAATTCTTCGGCCGCCTCAGAGACCACGGCATGAGGCGAGATCCGGCCCAAATGCACCTTCGGTGTAAGACGAGGCAAGGTGCTAGGATATATGGTGACGAACGGGGAATTGAAGTAGACCCTCGGAAAATCAAGGCGATAGTTGAAATGAAGCCACCAGGACAACGACGAAGTGAAATCCTTTAAGGGAAGACTACAATACATAAGCCGCTTTGTAAATCGGTGACCTCGATCTGCGAGCCGATCTTCAAGTTGATGAAGAAAAATGCCTACACAAAATGGACTCCCGAATGCCGGCTCGCTTTTGAACGGATCAAGGCGTACCTCGTGAATCCCCGATTCTTTGCCCACCACATCGGCAAAAACCGCTATTGCTATATCTAAGCGTCACGGATACGGCAATTGGGGCTATGCTAGCTCAAGAGAAGAAAGATTCCAAGGTCGAAATGCCATCTATTTCGTGAGCGAAAGCTTCGGGGAAGCGAACTCAATTACTACGCTTGTGAAAAGACTTGCGCGAGGTTTGAGTGCAGGTAGTGGGAAAAGTTGAAACACTACATGCGGTCTCACCGATACATCTCGTCTCAAAGATAGACCCCATCAAATATACGTTCGACAAGCCTTCCATCTCCATGAGGTTGGCAAAATGGTCATTCTTTTTGGTGAATACGACATCACTTATGTTTCAAGGAAATCCGTAAAAGGACGCATAATGGCGAGAACATTTGGCGATTTCCCAAGTGATGAGTCAGGGACTGAACCTCAATTTCCCGATGATGGAATCTTTGCTCTAGAAGGAGAAAATCGCTGGCAACTCTTCTTCGACGGGGCGTCAAACAAAAGGGAACGGAATAGGAATGCTTACGGTCGATCCTGCAATGAACACACCCCCATAGCTTGATAAGGTTGAACTTCGAGGTCACCAGCAATGACTTGAATATGAAGCTTGCATAGCCGGGTTGGAAGCCGCCCTTGAAAGAAATATCAAGGAATTGGAGGTGTATGGTGACTCTGCCCTCATCATCAACCGGGTCTCCAATAAATGGAAGACCGTGGACCGGGTCTACTGAAATATCACACTTACATGGAAGAGCTAGTAACTCAATTCAAGGAAATCGGCTTCCATTACTTGCCCGAGAGATCGCAACGGTTCGCGAGATGCTCTGGCAGCACTAGCCTCCCTCGTTGAAATACCGAAGGAAAGTCTGTCAAACCATTCGAGTCGAGAAGAGAAAACCCCGCTTATTGCTTTGAAATCGAAGCGGAGGCCGAACCGGCCGGTGATCCACTGGTACACTCGGATCTACCGGTACACAGAAGGATGGCGAAGCTTCCTTCAAAAATGAAGATGGGGAATATAAAGAAGGAATCAAAGCAAAGAGCCTCTCGGCCACAGGCGACTCGCCTCCCACTATGTTCTTTTGGGAAACATGTTGTACAAGAAGCGTTATCAAGGCCCCCTCTGCGATGTATCGGCAAACAAGAGGCTACAAAACTCATGAGTGAAATACATGGTGGTACTGCGGCCCCCACATGAATGCTCGAGCCACGATGCAAATCATGCGAGAATGGGGTACTTTTGGATCTCCATGGAAACCGGCGCATCCGATTCGTCAAAAGCTGCGACAAATGCCGGCGATACTCAAATCTTAATCATTTGCCTCCTCACGAGTTATCTTGCATGACAACCCCTTGGCCTTTCGTCACTTGGGGAATTGATGTCATAGGCAAAATCACACCACCGAGCGGCAACGGCCACGGGTCGTCTGGTAGGCGTGGACTATTTCACCAAGTGGGTTGAAGCCAAGTCCCACAAAATCCTCAACTCAAGGAAAGTAGCCCTCTTCATCAAAGAAAACATCATATGCGAGATACGGGTTGCCAGTAGAAATCATCTCGAGATAATGGATCCCACTTCGAAGGGAAATGCGACAGTGCTGGCGGAATTGAGAATAACCCGTCACAAGTCATCTCCTACGGGCCCCAAACCAACGGAGCCGTCGAGGCGACAAACAAGACTCTGGAAAACATCATTCAGAAAATGGTTGTCCAAGGTCGAGATTGGCCCGAGAAGCTACACCTGGCACTTTGGGGCTACAGGACATCCGTCAGAACGGCAATCGAGGAAACACCATTTGCTCTCACCTACGGAATGGAAGCCGTACTCCCAATCGAGCTAGATATCCCCTCACTCAGGTGTCTTTGTTGGAGAGTCAGATCAATGAGGACGAATGGCTTCAAAGTCGCCATGATGAATTGGCCATGCTAGATGAGCGACGATTGAAAGCAATGGAACATATCCGAGCTTACCAAGGGAGAATGGCCAGGGCCTTCGATAAGAAAGTAAAGCATCGGGAGATTAGGGAAGGTGACCTCGTCTTAAAAGAGAAGCCCCGGTCAGTATCAACCCGCTTGGCAAATGGGAACTGTGCAGGTCGGGCCATATGTTGTCCGGAAAATCTTCTCGGAGGAGCCATGCAACTTGCGGACCTCGACGGAAATCCTTTTGTACACCCGGTGAATGGTGACAAGGCTGCGCGAGATACTACGCGTAAAACAACGAGTCAAAAAAAAAAAAAGAAACAAAAAAAAAGGAAGAAAAAGAGTGCTAAAAGAGTAATACCCAACTAGGTTGAAAACTCGAAAATGGCGGCCTAGGTAAAAAACAGGGTTGCACCAAAAAAAACAAAAACAAAAAACAAAAAAAAAAAAAAAAAACAAAAAAAAAACAAAAAAAAAAAAAAAAAAAAAACCGGGTCGAACTACGGAGACTGAGGCCCTTTGTCAGAAGGGAACGTAGGCGGCGGAAACGGTTCGGTCTAAAACACAAATAAAAGTCATACTTTGACATCAATACAACCGATCGAGACCATGAAAGCGTCTCGAAAAACTCTAAAGCAATTCACATATTCATTACGGTTAAAAACTTTTTGATGAGTCTAAGCCCGGTTCATTCCTACAACCGACAACCTTTGCTAAAAGAAAACTAAGATACATAATCAAACTAATGTGTGCGCTACGACAAGAAAGGGATACTCGGAAACCTCAAGGTCACTCCAAGCCGCTCGTGCTTGGCATCTCCCCTCTTCTTCCCCCTTCGAGTCTTCTTCTTACGAACGGGAAAGATGTCGGTCTTCCTCCTACCAAGCTCTGGTATAGGAACAGGATCTATCAAACCAGCCTCTGTCAGGGCCTTAGTAGCCCTAGCGTCATCTCTCATCTCCTGTAACCTAGCTGGTATCATAGGAGTCCTCCTCTCCTGTCTCTTGACATAAGCCTCATAGTCGGTCACAGTATCTCCGCTCCTGTCGTGAGGGTTGGCCCTCGCCTCGGCCCTCCTCCTCTCCGAAACTGTCAAGTCTTCCGCACCCATAATGGCCTCACGCCGTCTCGAAATAGCCATCTGAGTCTCTCCCAAATGCCTCTCGTACCAATCCAGGTACCAAGTGGTCAAGAACACAGGTCTCGGACGCCTGAGGATAACCCGAGGAGGAAAGACGTCATACCTCCATACTCGGGAAAGAAAGGAAAATACCGAAGGATCATCCATAGAAGCGAAAGCCACCACCCTAGTGGCTATATCATCAAAATCCTCCAAAGGAACCTGCTCCAAACCAGCTGTCTCAAAACCAAAGCCGGAATGTAGAAGGCTGGAGAGAAAGCCCGGAAGCATGACCACATGAGACCCGTCTGAAGTACTCTGCGAGTCTCCACCCGCCAACAAGGCACCGACCATCGATATCTTACGTCCGGCGACCAGCCATCCAACGCTCCCATGAGCCCTGATCATCAAAATCTACAGCAACCCCTCTCCTGGCGAATGTCCAAGGCTTGATCATATCCGATGTTTCCCGAAGAACCCCCAGGCGTTCCATCAGCCACAGAGTCAAGAGGAACGGGCTGCCCCCGTGCATATACCGTCTCCCGGTAGCCAACCTGTCGAGAGCATGAAAAGTCTCCCCCAGGATCAAAGGTACAACGTCTCTGCCCAAGCGACAGTGAACGACTACATCTAGCAGAGCCCGATGACAGATCCCAAAAGAATAAACCATGAACAAGGTCCCGAACATGCAAAGTGCAAAGGCATCCCAATAGGCATCGTCAAGCAAGCCTAAGCCCCTAAATCTATCAGGGAGACCAGAAATATCAAAATGATCGGGACCACAGATCATACCTTGTGCTTCCTCCGGGGAAAGATGAAGAAGGTTGCACAACTTGTCAACAAAAGAGGCTCCTCCGGGCAAAGGAATTGCAATCTCCTCCACCTCCGGACCGCCAAGCAAAGCCCGGAATTCTTCAACGGTCGGAACAACCTCATTGTAAGAAAGGCAAAAGACATGCCTTCTAGTGTCCCAAAATGATGAAGAAGCTCTCAAGAGGTCGTAGTCCGGAACCAATTCTTTGAGGGACCATAAGCACTTCACCTTGTACCTTTCTTCAAAAAATGACCTCCTCTCATGCATAATCTCCCGAGACCACTCTTTAAACTTGTTGAAAAATGACATTTGGGATTCTTGGGACAATTTTGATGGAGTTCTTCTAAGATTTTCCATGGCTTCTCTCTTCTCTCTCCCGAAATTCCAGTTTGAACTGAAGAAGATGAAGTTTCAGGTGACATTTATGCCCCAAACCAGATCCAACCACCAGAATAAATGAACCCTGACAGATGTCATCCCCATCCGCGCGGATAGGATTGTTACCAAAAAATTTTTTGTTGCAGTTTAAACTGTTGCACCACAAAGGAATATTTTGTCCCAGCCAAAGCCTGTCCAAACCAGTCCATACAACAAACATCTACACCCTTGCCAAAAAACCGAGGCTCATGCAACATTGCATTCATACAGCATTGCATTCAAAAAAAATAATAAAATAACAATAATCCTAGATTATTACATTCCAAAAAAAAAAGAAAAGCAAAAAAAATGTGCATAAAATGTATCTGTCTGAATAAGTACAATCCTAGTCCCAAAAATCAATCGTCAGTCAGAATCCTCGGTGGCCGGCGCTTTCCCAGGCCCTCTTGCGGCTCGGGCCCGCTTCCTCAGTAGCCATGAAGATCTCAGGCTCAGAATCATCATCCTCGTCTCCGGAAGAAGGCTCGTCAGGACCTACCGGCACGCTCTGATACGGCAAACCAAGATCCGCAAAGAAATCATATCCGAAGGTGAAGGCGTCGGACTCACGGACGTGCGAAGAAGATCCACCATGATGCCGGACATGTCCACTGTCCATAAGGATCTCCGAGAATGACGTGATCCGAAGGTAGTACCACGCGGGGATCAAGGAGAGGAGAAAGAGGAGTCTCGGAGGAAGTCTACGAAGGAATAGGGAAGCCTCCCGCACGACGGGCGCCGGTGTGCTCGCCTCGCTCTAGCACGAGGGGCTCCACAAGCCACCATCCTCCCGATGAATCTCTTAGCCCCGATCACACCTTCGTCAGCTTCTCCACGACCACCTCCGGAAACTGCACGGAAAGAAAGTCGTCAAAAAAAAAGGCGATGCGAAAAATGATGAAGCGAGAATGGAGAAGACAAAAAAAAAAGAAGAAGGAGAGGCCATACCTTCATACCCGGACGAGGGCGGAAAGCTCGTGGAAGCCGCTCAGGCTGGGGGATCTGCACCCTCAATCTAACCCCATCCTGGACATATGAAAAGTCCGTCCGAGGGTACCGCGGGATCCCTAATCCCTCTCTATCAAGAACACAGGGCATCCTCGGCCTCCTCAAGACAAATACCGGATACTGCTCAATCGCCACAAATGCCGAGAAGTGCTGGCCACCTCGGTAATCGCCCCAGGTCTCCGAACTCTCGCTCGGATGCATCATGTCGGCGGGAGGCTCCACCGGTGTCATCAAAGGCGAATTCACGCCATCTTTGGCGCGTCACTCTCTCCCCGAGATAATACACGTCGCAAGTCAAGCCCCTCAAAATCCTCATTTGCACGGTCCATATCTCGGCGCCCCTCGCTGCGCCACATCGAAACGATCCCGGGGATAGAATATCATCCCCTCATCCGTCTCGGCCCGTCGAGGCGGGCGGTCCACAGTATCGAGGGTCGTGCGCCCTCTGGAACCTTTCTTCTCCCGGGCATACTTGGACCAGGAACGCATGGCCGGATACGCCCCGATATACTCCGCCGGCTGTCGCCACATCGTGACGTGAAAGAACTCCAACGCCCATACCTGCGAAAGGTAAAGATCACATCAATTAAGTGCGAAAAAAGATACGTGCTTAAAGAAAAGAGGGAAAGCAAAAGGAAAGCTTATACCTCCAGAGGGAACTCGAAGCATGTCAAGGAGCGACGGCCTTCCGACTATACCGATCTAGAGCGAAATAGAGCTCTGCCGGCCACACCTCTCCCCAAGAGACCTCTCCGGCCATCCTCACATCCTCCAGGGACCGCAGCAAAGCAAAAACAACCGTCCCCTCGGCGTGTCCAAAAAGGGTGCTCGAAAAAGCAAACCATAGAAAAGCCCTGGCAATCTGCTCAGCGCCTATCCTCTCGTCCCCAGCCTCATAGCTCCCAATGCTCTCCACAATCTTTCCCTCAACCACAGCGTACTCCATACCCATCCCCTTTTTGGGAATAGGGGAAAATCCCAGAAGGGCCTGCAGGTCCAAGTCGCTGTAACCATCCCGCCACTCAATGCTGCGTCCATTAAAGGACAGACCCGTGATCGCAGCGTAGTCGGAAGGCGTAACCGTCGCCTCGCCCCAGAAGAAGTGGAATGTGTGGGTCACATCCCAATCCCATTAGTGTTGTGCCAAAGCGAAGATCAGGCCCTTACTCTTGGGAAACTTGACCAACCCCCTCAAGCACTCGATGAACTCGTACAAGCCAGTCTCAATGACGATCTGTCTAGGACTCATCATCGCTCCTCTGCCCATATCTGGAAGCCGGTCCCATAGACCAATAACAGACTCCACTGATCCTCGAGTCTTCATCTTGTTCAGCTGCTCCGTCACGAAATTGTTTCCACCCTGCAATAAAAAAAGAGAGGGAAACAAAAATGTCAAAAGTGTCAAAATTTTGCATTCAAAAAAAAAAAGAGAGAGCATACACATGCATCATAAAATTTTGAAGAAAATTCGGCAGCATAACAGCATGCAATGAACCTAGCCCCATTTTTCTCGCACAAAAGAAGGCAGTTTTCAGCAAATCCCAATCAACATTCATTCATACATGAAGAAAAAATTCATACAAGGAGTCAACGGAAGCAAAAACTCCGTCCCATTTTCATAAAATAACATGCATACATATCATTCATGGAATCATCATCTCATTGCAAAAAAAAAATCCTACGTTTACAAAAAAAAAAAGAGCATGCACACATTCATGTCAACATTGCAACAAAAAAAAAAGTCCGTCCCAAATTCGGGAAATTTTTCATCATAGTCTCATATTTCAAAAAAAAAATTTTGGCAAAAATGCCCATTCTTTTTTCAAACAAAATGCATATTTGGGTTACCCATAAACTCATTACAACATGCATATCATCAAAATCAAGATTCAAAGTCAAAAACACAAATTTTTCAAATTTAATTACAATTTTCGGACAAAATTTTTTTTTGGCAAAAATGCCCATTCTTTTTTCAAACAAAATGCACATTTGGGTTACCCACAAACTCATTACAACATGCAAAGCATCAAGATCAAATTTCAAGCCCAAGAACATTGATTTTCGGATTTTCAAAAAAAAAATTCAAAAAAAATCACAAAAAAATCAATTTCAAGCAAGAAATCAACAAAGGAAGTGAAGAGATTCGAAGTATACCGTTCGGAGACTCGGATCAGTGGCCCAATGTTGCCACGCATCAGGGTAGTGCTCCTCCGCAATCGATTGCGAAAGAGTGTAATGCCTCCTCATTCGAACAAGCTCCAATCGCCTCTCCGCTACCGGACCACGTCCTTGGCCTTGAATGGCTACTCCCGCGTGTTCCATTGCTCGAAAAACCAAAGAAAACGGAAGGATTTCGAAGCTTCTTGGGCGAAAATGGCAGAAAATCTCCCTCTCTCTCGTAATTTTCGAAAACGGTGTGAAGAAGAAGAGGAGAGGGCGGCGCCTTTTTAAAACCAGTCAGGGATTCAAATCCCTCCGCGCGGACACGATTGAAGGGTCAAAATGACCCTTTTGCCCTTTAAAATTTCAGGACTCTGCAGTTTAGTCCTCAACTTAACAGAGTTAACCAAAAGTTAACCAAAGTTAACCCCCTCTTCAAAAGAGCTTCACGGCAGTAAAACGTAAGTCCGATCTCTCCGAGAAAGATAACGGGATCCCGTATCTTTCATCAATTTCAATCACGGCAGTAAAACGTAAGTCCGATCTCCCCGAGAAAGATAACGGGATCCCGTATCTTTCATCAATTTCAATCACGGCAGTAAAACGTAAGTCCGATCTCTCCGAGAAAGTTAACGGAATCCCGTTTCTTTCATCAATTTCCTCAACGGCAGTAAAACGTAAGTCCGATCTCTCCGAGAAAGTTAACGGAATCCCGTTTCTTTCATCAAAATCATCAACGGCAGTAAAACGTAAGTCCGATCTCTCCGAGAAAGTTAACGGAATCCCGTTTCTTTCATCAATTTCCTCAACGGCAGTAAAACGTAAGTCCGATCTCTCCGAGAAAGTTAACGGAATCCCGTTTCTTTCATCGATTTCCTCAACGGCAGTAAAACGTAAGTCCGATCTCCCCGAGAAAGATAACGGGATCCCGTATCTTTCATCAATTTCAATCACGGCAGTAAAACGTAAGTCCGATCTCCCCGAGAAAGATAACGGGATCCCGTATCTTTCATCAATTTCAATCACGGCAGTAAAACGTAAGTCCGATCTCCCCGAGAAAGATAACGGGATCCCGTATCTTTCATCAATTTCAATCACGGCAGTAAAACGTAAGTCCGATTTCCCCGAGAAAGATAACGGAATCCCGTTTCTTTCATCAAAATCATTCGACGGCAGTCAAACGTAAGTCCGATTTCCCCGAGAAAGATAACGGAATCCCGTCTCTTTCATCAAAATCATCAACGGCAGTCAAACGTAAGTCCGATTTCCCCGAGAAAGATAACGGAATCCCGTCTCTTTCATCAAAATCATCAACGGCAGTCAAACGTAAGTCCGACCTCTCCGAGAAAGATAACGGAATCCCGTCTCTTTCATCAAAATCATCAACGGCAGTAAAACGTAAGTCCGATCTCTTCGAGAAAGATAACGGGATCCCGTATCTTTCATCAATTTCAATCACGGCAGTAAAACGTAAGTCCGATCTCCCCGAGAAAGATAACGGGATCCCGTATCTTTCATCAATTTCAATCACGGCAGTAAAACGTAAGTCCGATCTCTCCGAGAAAGTTAACGGAATCCCGTTTCTTTCATCAATTTCCTCAACGGCAGTAAAACGTAAGTCCGATCTCTCCGAGAAAGTTAACGGAATCCCGTTTCTTTCATCAAAATCATCAACGGCAGTAAAACGTAAGTCCGATCTCTCCGAGAAAGTTAACGGAATCCCGTTTCTTTCATCAATTTCCTCAACGGCAGTAAAACGTAAGTCCGATCTCTCCGAGAAAGTTAACGGAATCCCGTTTCTTTCATCAAAATCATCAACGGCAGTAAAACGTAAGTCCGATCTCTCCGAGAAAGTTAACGGAATCCCGTTTCTTTCATCAATTTCCTCAACGGCAGTAAAACGTAAGTCCGATCTCCCCGAGAAAGATAACGGGATCCCGTATCTTTCATCAATTTCAATCACGGCAGTAAAACGTAAGTCCGATCTCCCCGAGAAAGATAACGGGATCCCGTATCTTTCATCAATTTCAATCACGGCAGTAAAACGTAAGTCCGATCTCCCCGAGAAAGATAACGGGATCCCGTATCTTTCATCAATTTCAATCACGGCAGTAAAACGTAAGTCCGATCTCCCCGAGAAAGATAACGGGATCCCGTATCTTTCATCAATTTCAATCACGGCAGTAAAACGTAAGTCCGATTTCCCCGAGAAAGATAACGGAATCCCGTTTCTTTCATTAAAATCATTCGACGGCAGTCAAACGTAAGTCCGATTTCCTCGAGAAAGATAACGAAATCCCGTCTCTTTCATCAAAATCATCAACGGCAGTCAAACGTAAGTCCGACCTCTCCGAGAAAGGTAACGGAATCCCGTCTCTTTCATCAAAATCATCAACGGCAGTCAAACGTAAGTCCGACCTCTCCGAGAAAGTTAACGGAATCCCGTTTCTTTCATCAAAATCATTCGACGGCAGTCAAACGTAAGTCCGATTTCCCCGAGAAAGATAACGGAATCCCGTCTCTTTCATCAACGGCAGTAAAACGTAAGTTCGATCTCTCCGAGAAAGTTAACGGAATCCCGTTTCTTTCATCAAAATCATTCCCCGGCAGTAAAATGTAAGGCCAATTTCTCCGACGAATACGTCTGATTTTTCCCTAGCAAAGGCTAACAAAATCCCCAGCAAAGTTAACGGAATCCCAGAAGCCAGCGGAATCTCGAGTAGATCTCGAACTACGAAAGGGCTTGATTCCCACTAGGGATACGTAGGTTGCCTATCATTAGGTGCAGCCACTCGACCAAAACGGTCACCCTCTCCTTCGGCGGCAGACAAAGTCCACCGAAAGGCCATTTCAAATCAAGGTTCGAGGCACCTAAAACGCCATCATCAAGGTTCGAGGCACCTAAAACGCCATCATCAAGGGTCGAGGCACCTAAAACGCCATCTTCAAGGTTCGAGGCACCTAAAACGCCATCATCAAGGTTCGAGGCACCTAAAACGCCATCATCAAGGTTCGAGGCACCTAAAATGCCATCATCAAGGTTCGAGGCACCTAAAACGCCATCTTCAAGGTTCGAGGCACCTAAAACGCCATCATCAAGGTTCGAGGCACCTAAAACGCCATCATCTCCAGGGTCAAAGACCCGAACTACGACTGGCTTGATTCCTCTTAAGGATACGTAGGTAGCCTATCATTAGGTTCAGCCATCCGACCGAAAATGGTCATTCATATCCCTAGCAGAGCGGATAGCCATCAAACCAAAATGATCATCTCCTATCCCCAGCAGAGCGGATATATAATTTCAGCCATTCGACCGAAAATGGTCATTCCTATCCCTAGCAGAGCGGATAGCCATCAGACCAAAATGGTCATCTCCTATCCCCAGCAGAGCGGATATACAATTTCAGCCATCCGACCGAAAATGGTCATTCCTATCCCCAGCAGAGCGGATAGCCATCAGACCAAAATGGTCATCTCTTATCCCCAGCAGAGTTTCTCTCCAGCACCCGACTGCAGAGCTCGCTTTTCAAGGTTCGAGGCACCTAAAACGCCATCATCTCCAGGGTCAAAGACCCGAACTACGGCCGGCTTGATTCCTCTTAAGGATACGTAGGTAGCCTATTAAATAGGTTCAGCCACTCGATCACTTGATCATCCTGTCAAATTTGGAGCCTTACTCTTATCGACGACCCCGCTTCCTTCGAAAGCGCCGTCGCCGAGGGGCTACTGTAAGTACTCCAATTTGAGTTGTTAGTATTCTCGTTAGAAAATTAACGAGAGTTATAACATTCCTAACATTTTTAACAATTCCTAACTTTTCTAACAAAGCAAGGGCAAAGTGGGCATTGTTATTTAAGGTTAAGCCTACAAAAGAATCTCAAAAAGCAAAAGAATTAAGAAAATCCCGAATCTGGTAAGTTGAAAAACATAACCAGTTTGATTTTTTTGAAAAATATTCTTTGTGTCCAAAGCCTGCAGCTGCAATTAATGAACAGTGCACGCTGCAGGAACCCTCCGCGCGGATGGTATTGCAATTTTCAGAGGGCTATAAATTGAGCCCTCCAGTCTCAGAAAAGAAAGGAGAAAAAACATTTTTCACAACTGCACCTTGGCGAAAATAGAGAGAAAACAGTGAGAATTCTCTAGAATTGTCACCTTTTTCTCAACTATTCACCCAAAATCACACTCACTCAAACACTCTCATATTCAAGCCTCAAACACTCTTACATTCAAGCCTAAAACTCAAAACACAAAGAATATTGGTAAACCCTCCTTCTCCTTACCCTAAACTCCTTCATTCATGCATGCATTTTCAAACTCCAAAATGTAGTTTGTTCATCTTCTTGTCTTAGATCCAAGAAGATCACCATGGAAGTTCATCTCCATGGATGATCTTCTACAAGGATCAACATTATTTTCAAAGTGTTCTTACTTACTTGCAAAGAAAACACATTTTCAAAACCCTAAAAATCATTTTCATACATCAAATCTCATTTTCAAAGGATAAAATTCCCCTTCCCAAGCAAATGAAGTGCTTAGTCCTAATGTACCCCAAGGATGGTTTGATATAGTTGATTCACCACTAAAATGTCAAGTGATCACTAATCAAAACCTAGGGAAATGGGGACAAGCATGGATGCCAAACCCCCTTTAAAATCATGTTTTTCTTCTTAAGAAGTTGCTGTCCAGTAGCAATTTTCTAAGACCTCAGTCCATGGTCTAATTTTTTGGACACAGATAAACTTGAAATTTGGTGTTGACTACAAAACACTTTTTGTAGACAACATCCTGAGCTTTCCAGAAATATTTTTACTTTATTTTTTACGTGATTAAAACTCCCTTTTTCAAATTTTCATTTAAAAGTCAGTTCCTCAGTCTCTGGAAGTCCAGATTTCATATCTGATATTTCCAGAAGCTTTTAGTCCACCGAATCATCTCCAAAATGGAAAATTCTTTCACATAAATCTTATTTAAGGTGTCTGGAACAACTTTCATTCTCTGAGTTTTCTCAGATTATGAAGTTTTAAAGCCCTTAAATCCATTTCAAAGTCAAGTGTCTACTGCCTTTTTCATTCTGGCAGAAATGGTTTTCAACTTCCAAAAATCTTTTGAGTACCAAATCTCAACCCAAAAATTACACCAAAAATCATGGGATCTGTCCAAAGTCTAATAAAGAATTCCCAATTTTTACTTTTCTCAGTTTCAATTTATTTTGGCCAAAGTAACACACACACACACACACACAAATGATTTTAAATGTTTGGAAGACTCGTTTTACGAGGCATTCCGGGTGAACACTAACGTTCTTCCCGGCGTGTAACGTGAACTCCGAACCCAAATCTCTTATTTCGGGCATTTTTCAAAGTTTTGGCCCTTAAAACAAAAATGGCGTGGCGACTCCGTTTTTCCGATTTTTATTTGGTTTTCAAAGAAACGAAAAATCGAATTTCTTCCGCGAGTTGGAAAATTTCAACATCGTCACACATCTGCAGGATCATTATCAGTTTCACCTGCAGTTGTGGAATTCAAGCAGGTATACAAACTGCAGCCAGTTGTGTAGTCAGTTGTGCACTCAGAACACTACACCACTTTCGAATCATAATCACTATCGAACAAGGTGAGCTGTGATGAACGAAACATTGACATATTTGCTATCTGATCGTCATCATCAGAATCAATTAATGTCGCAGAAAAACTCATTCCCCTTTTCCTTAAGGTATTTGCACATTCATTAGCAAAAAATGTCCAAAATCTTTACAAGCCCTACACCGAATTGACTCGATGGACTTCTTAGTTTCCAAAAAAAGTTTCTTCATACTGCTCAGCCTTTTAGATGATTCAACCGTGGAAGAAGGGGAGTATGCTGAATTAGAAAACTTTGTTATTCATTCTTTTTCAACATGTTGAATATTTGTGTTATCAAGTTACACTCATCTTCTCCTAAGTTTGACTCATCTATATCATTAGACAATTGGACTAAATCTTGAGATACTTTGAGGGTACTCGAAAGAGCAATTGAATTTGCTTTGCTCGATTCCTGTACCCCAAGATTTAATTCAAAATTTATTAAAATTACCAAGACTTCATCAAGTCTAACAGTTTGGACATCCTCAGTTTTCTCAATTATAGAAATATTAATATTAAACTTTTCAGGGAGAGTTCTTAGTACTTTACTAACCAGTCTTGCATTAGATATGGATTCACCCAAGGCAAATGACTTGTTCGAGATATCTAAGATCTTAGCTAAGTACTCTTTTATGGTTTCATTCTCTTCCATCCTTAAAGTTACAAATTTAGTCATTAAACTCCTTAATTTTGTTTGTTTGACACTGGCTGGTCCTTCACAATGAAGTTGGATAATGTCCCAAGCAAATTTGACAATACTTTAATTAAAGAATATATGAGGATCCACATGATTAGAGATTTCTCCCATGGCCTTGACATTATAGTTTACTGGAGCAATTACCTCACTATTCCAAGTTTCTATGGGTTTAGGACAAAAAGTTTTCTCCCTTTTGTCATCACCTCCGGAACTAGAGGCGTAAATTTCAATCATGGGAGGAGTATAGCCAACAATGAGACTAACCCAAGCACGATGATCAAGATGCTTAATATGCATAATCATTTTAGCCTTCCGGATGGTATAGCTTGAACCATTTAGAGTAGGCGGTTTGTTATGACTACAATGAATCCTTCTCCAAGTAGGATTGTTTCTTCTTCCACGCTTCTTTCCTTATCAACCAAGAATCCTTCTCCAAGTAGAAGTCTTCTTGCCATCTTTGAAACCTAACTTATTTACATGATAGCTACTAAAAATAAAGATTAGTTGTTAGTCAAACAAAATCAATCCTAAACTAAGTAAATATTCACAATTATTTTCTACATTAATTTAATCTAAATATGGACAAAATACAAACCATAATTACAAAAATCAAAAAGATATTTTTACAGTATTTTATAGTCTTTCAATCTCCCCCCATTTTTGTGATTATAGTCAAAACCTGCAAAATCAAGATTATCAATTTCAATTCACCAGAATAACAAAAATAAAAGAGATATCAAGAGTATATTCATACTCTTTCATATCTTTCGTATTTATTTATATTTGGGAAAAATATTTTAAAATCATAGTCACAGATTGTAGTACCACCCAAGGACCAATGGCCGACAAAGAAGTGAAATTAAGTTGGTATACTTCATCCAATTCATATAAGATTTCACAAATAAATTTTACACATAATTTAAGAAATGTGTAAATGATGTAAATGTTTTGAGTAATGAAGGTGGGATAGAGAATAATAAATTGTGAACGGTATAAACTGATATACGAACTTGGGCTAGTCCGGGCAAGGCCCAAGTGGATTGGGCCCTAAACATAATCCTAAGTATGATGTACGAAGAAGGGAATGGGCTTCTCTACCTTCCTCGAACCAAGCTTTCTCGTCATTCCCCTAGGTCGACCTAGACTTAGTAGGCGAAATGACTGAGTCTTAACGATGGGGTGACCTCCCTCCAAGTATGAGATGACCTCCCTCCAAGTACGAGATGAGGTCCCTCCAAGTACGAGAAGAGGTACCTCCAAGTACGAGATGAGGTCCCTCCAAGTACGAGATGACCTCCCTCCAAGTACGAGATGAGGTCCCTCCAAGTACGAGATGACCTCCCTCCGAGGACGAGGTGACCTCCCTTGACGACGAGGACTAGGTGCCTTCCTCGGTTATGATATCATCACGACGGGCTCCACTTATTCCTCATCTCTTCCCCGGCTCATCATGAGCCGAGATGGCCATGTACGACGAGGAAAGAAATATTTGTATCTCGGCATACCATGTATGACGAGGAAAGGAATATCTGCATATCGGCATACCGGCAGGGCAGTTTATCAGTCCTATTCAAATAAGGACATTGAGCAGTTACAATCTCTCTAAGATTGTAACCACCTACACAAATTCAGGTCCAACAAGGACTCCTCAACAGATATAATCCTCCTAGGATGTATATCTTATCTCTTTACAATCCAAGTTCAACATGGATTCTACCTATCCATCACTATAAATACAAGTCATTATTTCCATATTTTCGTACGTTACTTCTTTGACTCGAAACTCTGTCAAATTATTTTCTCTCTCTACAAATCGTGAACTTACTCTCACGCCGGAGGGCCTTCGCCGGTGAAGCCCCGGCTTAGTTTACGTTTCTTGTTTCAATTTCAGGCTATTCAATGGCCGGAGTACAACCTACCGCTGGATTTGGGCTGATCCGAACGTTTTTGGCTGCAACAGTTTGGTTCCATTGCCGGGAAGCGATTCGAATACCCATTGTATAGCTTGAAATCTTTTATTTTAGCCGAAAAAAATTTGATTTTTTGCCTGAAAAGCACTGTTCACGTCGGAAAAAAATCTGTTTGATGTTCGCCTGAAAATTTGGCCGGAAAAATACTGTTCACGCCTGAAAGTATTATTCATGCCGGATGTACTGTTCACGCCTGAGAAAATTTTGTTTGGATTTTTGATAAAAATTCTGCTCCACCATCATAATTTCAATGGATGATGGGAATACCATAAGTGTTACTAACGAGGAGAACCGAGGTCAGAGAGACGAGATCCCTCCCACCGACGAGATGTTACCTCCTCCTCCACCTCTGAATGACGGGATACCACCCCTCGGCATGACTCTCCGCTCTATGGGACAGCCAGCTGCCGAGGAGGCAGGTACCAACCTTCCTCGTCATACTCGTCCACGAGGGAGACGAACTACAAGCAAGAAGACGACAAGGAACGCCGACGTGGGACGAGCTGAGAACACCCAGCCCGTTGACCGACGTACCTTGTTGCATTGACAAATGGAGACTTTGCAGAGAATATACGAGACTCGGGCTGCTTTATTGCAATTGGATCCAGAAAACTCAATGGCCAAGTTCATTAGGCCTTCGAGGTCGGGCAACTCTCATGGAAGGGAAACTCAGGGTGAGGGACGAGATAGCCAAAGAAGTCCTCCTCGTGGCCGAGATCCTCCTCCCCGTGAGCATGTTGTACCACCTAAGCAGAACCTCCGAGATGCCCCTCGTCCTCGGCCTAACAATCATGAGAACGAGAAGACCGTGGTAGACCTTAGAAGCCATACAAATTCGAAGGAGCAGAAGGTGAATTCTGCCGACTTGAGAGCAAGGCTCAGTCTGGCACGGTGTTTATCCCCTCCTCGTCTTAACCTATCACCTCATCACAGTCATCCCCCTCGGCATAACTCCCCTCGTCCCAGAAATCATGCAAGGCCGAGGAGTCCTCAACCATACAGGATGTTCCTCGGCCACCAAGAGTTGGAGCCGAGGAAGGATAAGACACCTTCCAGATGAGTAAACAATCACCGAGGTGATGAAGGACAACACAGTAGGGTGAATGGTCACCCAACAGAAAGGTCTCATCACAGTTCCCACCGGAGTTCCCACAGAAGCACTCATTCCAGCACTGAGAAGGGGATTGAGGCTAAAGAATGGAAACTCTTGAAAAAGAGAATCGACGACACGGAAATGGGGAAGAAGGACGAATAAGATGATCACAACTGGTCGACTCGTCCCTTCTCTCAGAGAATAACAGATGTACCACCTAACCCTCTCTTTAAGGTCCCGAATTTTAAAAAATATATGCACGGGACCACGTGCAAAGTTTTGAGTCTACTATAGCCCTCCTCACTAAGGCCGATGACATGCTCTGCAAAGCTTTCATGAGCACCTTCTCCGGAACAACCCTGACCTGGTTCCGTGAGCTTAAAAAAGGTTGCATCGATAGCTGGACAGGCATGAGGAGGATGTTCCTAGACCACTTTGCCACGGCAGGGAGGAGGAAAAAGAGATTGACTGACCTTGCTAACATCGAGCAAGGAAAGAATGAAACTACTCTGAACTATTATAACAGGTTCAGAGCTATGGCAGACCAAGTAGAAGAAAACCTAACTAACAGGGAGGTGATCGTCTGCTTCAAATCCGGACTTAGATCCGGACAATTGATATATGAACTCTCCGCCAGAGAGCCCAAGTCTAAGTCAGACTTATTCAATGTGGCATATGCCATCGCCATGGCGGAAGAGAAAAGCAAAAAAAAGTCTGACAAGACAGAGACTTAAGAGAACGCAAACCACACGTCCTCCAATGAAAACGATTACAAGGGCAAAAACAGGGCGCATGGAACTGAAAAGACTGAGATCTTCACTCCCCTTACCAAGCCAATCACAGAAATTATGCAGTTGGTGAATCTTCCGAACCCTCGTCCGCTCAGTGACCAACCAAAACACCCGCGTGACCCGTCCAAGCACTGTGATTTCCACAAAGACTATGTTCACAACAGTGAGAACTGTTTCGCCCTCAAGAAGATGATCCAGAAATGGGTTGATGAAGGCAAGCTTGATCGTTACGTCTTGAAGAAGGATGGCAAGCGGAAAAGGCAAGAAGACAGCGAAGATAAAGATACTGATGAAGAAGAAGACAAGCCTCCAAGGGCCAAACTCCATTTGAATCTCCTAAACACAAGTTCTGTCCGTCCTATATATAGCCCCTCATCTCGTCAAACGGCCAGAACTCGGGGGCCAGCTATGACTTGAGACAAGGAGCTACAGGACGTAGACAAACTAGTTGGAAGTGAGATACTAGATGGTCGAGGAGAAAAAGAAATTCAAATTCAAATCATAGCAAGAAATGAGTACTTTAATTAATTCTAGTTTTAGTTTTTTAGTTTATCGTTGTTAGTTTTTACTTTTCTAGCAAGGTAGGGTTGCAATCTGATGTAATCTTTTCAATTTATGAAATTTACTTCTTCAATGTGCAAGTCAACTAACAAGCGAATTTTCTCCTCGTCAAGGATGGGAGAGGCCAAAAGCATCTACGACCTATGTACGATTCATCTTCCTCGTCATAGAGAAATGACAATGAAGAAAGTCCAACGCCTCTTTAACGGCTAACGAGGCAAAACCATCCGCGACCTATGTACGAGTCATCTTCCTTGTCATAGAGAGATGAAAAACAAGAGAGCCCAACGTCACGACGAGGAAACCCCTCCGCCTAAAGACTAACGCGGCAAACCCGTCTACGACCTATGTACGAGTAATCTTTCCTCGGCATAGAGAGATGAAAAAGAAGAGCGCCCAACGTCATGACGAGGAAACCCCTCGGCCTAATGACTAACACGGCAAAACCATCTACGACCCATGTACGAGTCATCTTTCCTCGACATAAAGAGATGAAAAAGAATAAAGCCCAACGTCTGGACGAGGAGACCCCTCGGCTCTAAATGACTAAAGCGGCACATCGGTCAAGACCAAGGAATCCTCCTCGGCCTAATGACTTGAAACAGGCAAATTTGCCAAACATCTAGAACCGAGATAGCCTCCTCGTTCTACAATATCAAAGGTACGAGATGATCTTCCTCGGCTTCCACAAGTTTGTAATGGCATTCAAGCAAATGCAGATCAAGTAAGCAAAGCAGTTTATACTAAAGCAAAAAAGGAAGACATGAAATTGAGAAAAGGCATTTCATTGATAACAAATTGGATTACATTGGCTCTACTACATGAAGAGTTAAAATCTAATCAAGATCTAAAAAGGTCCTCCTGGTCGGCTGTAGGATCCGGGATGATGACTTGTTGGGTTTGAGCTTGAGCCCCAGTTTGAGCTCCATCATTGGGGTGCTCCTCGGCACTAGTCTCCTCGGCCTGCACCATGGCATCCGCCTCATCGTCTTCCTCTGTGCCAGGATCCGGGATGATGACTTGTTGAGTTTGAGCTCCATCATTTGGGTGCTCCTCGGCGCTAGTCTCCTCGGCCTGCACCACGGCATCCGCCTCATCGTCTTCCTCCATGCCAGGATCCGGGATGATGACTTGTTGGGTTTGAGCTTGCTTCGGGATGATTACTTGTTGGGTTTGAGCTTGCTCCTCGGCTTTAGTCTCCTTGGCCTGTACCTCGGCATCCGCCTCATCGTTTTCCTCCGTGCTAGATACCTCATCCTCAATCCACTCAATAATGGCGTTGATATTTTGGTGATCGACGGGAGGAGGAATCCAAGCAGGACGACCATCATTTAATACCCTGGTGGGTTTTCAAGACGTCAAGCATCATGCTACATAATCCATCATCGCATTATCAGCCAGCGAACAACTGAAGCGACACCTGCCTCGTGACGCCTGTTCGTATTCTCGTAAACTGAGGTAGAGATCACTTCCTCCTCGGCATAGCCTTATGCAAAGCTAGGAAGTCGGGGGCCACTGAACGGTATAAACCGAGATAAGAACTTGGGCTAGTCCGGACAAGGCCCAAGTGGATTGAGCCCTAAACATAATCCTAAGTATGATGTACGAAGAAGGGAATGGGCTTCTCTACCTTCCTCGAACCAAGCTTTCTCGTCATTCCCCTAGGTCGACCTAGACTTAGTAGGCGAAATGACCGAGTCTCAACGACGGGGTGACCTCCCTCCAAGTACGAGATGACCTCCTTCCAAGTACGAGATGAGGTCCCTCCAAGTACGAGGTGAGCTCCCTCCGAGGACGAGGTGACCTCCCTTGACGACGAGATGACATCCCTCCAAGTACGAGATGAGGTCCCTCCAAGTACGAGATGAAGTCCCTCCAAGTACGAGATGAGGTCCCTCCAAGTACGAGATGACCTCCCTCCGAGGACGAGGTGACCTCCCTTGACGACGAGGACGAGGTCCGAGGACGAGGTTATGATATCATCACGACGGGCTCCACTTATTCCTCATCTCTTTCCCGGCTCATCATGGGCCGAGATGGCCATGTATGACGAGGAAAGAAATATCTGTATCTCGGCATACCATGTATGACGAGGAAAGGAATATCTGCATCTCGGCATACCGACATGACAGTTTATCAGTCCTATTCAAATAAGGACATTGCGCAGTTACAATCTCTCTAAGATTGTAACTACCTACACAAATTCAGATTCAACAAGGACTCCTTAACAGATATAATCCTCCTATGATTTATATCTTATCTCTTTACAATCCAAGTTCAACATGGATTCTACATATCCATCACTATAAATACAAGCCATTATTTTCATATTTTGGTACGTTACTTTTTTGACTCGAAACTCTGTCAATTTATTTTCTCTCTCTACAAACCGTGAACTTACTCTCACGCCGGAGGGCCTTCGCCGGTGAAGCCCCGGCTTAGTTTACGTTTCTTGTTTCAATTTCAGGCTATTCAATCGCCGAAGTACAACCTACAGCTGAATTTGGGCTGATTCGAACGTTTTTTGCTGCATTAAATTGATTGATATTGTGAGTATAAAAATAAATTGAGAGAATGAATGAAATGAATAATAAAAATTCTTTACTATTTTAGAAAAATAAAATTTTATATGAAACATCTAAAATAACAAAATAATAAGGCGACGGAGGAAGTAGGTGCAAAGCTTAGTTCTTCCAGTTTTGTACTCCTCTATTACAAAAGTTTGTACTGCAATGTCTTTTGTTCATGTACTATTTGATATTTCTATGCACAAAAAAGGAAATGAAAAAGGTGGAAAATTATTCCCAAGGTAGATATCATAACTGTAACCGATGGGAATCAAATTTTAACCTCTAAATTTTGTGGTCCACTCGGTATCAAAATTTCCATCTCTATAATAACAAATTATTAATCTCAAAAAACCATTTCTGCAAAAATAATTTATGGTGTCGTTCTCAAATTCAATTTCAAGATTCCGCTTTAAAATCGGAAAATATGATATTTTTGCCTCTTTATTTAAGGAATAGATGTAAATATGCCCCTCAAATTACGCACATTTGCCCTTGTATAAATATTTAATTAGAGGAAATATAACCAAAACTAACTTTTCGTCAATTTTTTAACAAAATTGCTGACTATAATTGTTGGGCCCTACATTTTTCAGTCAACATGTTTACAACTTATACTTAACAACTTGGTACTAACAACTTGAATTGTTCCATTTACCACTTGGTTTTTTACAGGTTGGGACGCAGTAACGTTCTTCCTATTTTATAGGGCTCGTGTCAAAAGAAGCAATGACTAAGTCAAAAACGTTTCTTCAGTAACAAATCTTATCTTCTCCCTCAAACAGCAAATGGCGGAAATATCTCTATTGGATCAACCTCTTTTCCGAGTTTATAGGCCCATGATTCTCTTTGTAGTTAGCCATTGTGGAGAGGTATAAAAGAGACATACCACTGTATTTTGCACACACGTGATTCACTAGCTTAAGGTCTCTTTCAATACGCTCATAGTACTGTAATCCTCAAGAACATTTAGTAAACTTTCGGTCAAGGCAGGAGCCAGATCCTCCCGGGGTTTTATGCCGGCGAACAAGTTGTTCAAGGGCTTTCCCTAGTCAACAAACATCTTGTGTCCATTTCTATTCAACTTGATAGTCATTGTACCTAGATTCATATCACTTTAGTCACTTTTCCCATCATAAAAATATAATTGTTGAAATTTGACCAAAATAATTTGGCGCCGTCTCAAGGGAAACTTTGATTATTCGAGTAGAAATGGTTAATCCATCGTCCAGCCAGCCGAGTCGGCCGCCATCGTTTCCAATGCCCAAGGCAACCTTCCTCCAAGTGCGTAAGCCGTCAATTTGGAGATAATGTCCAACATGGCGGACATGATGAAGAAAATAGGCGATCGGTTGGATGCTCAAGAGCATACGAATACCGGGATATTCAATGCCATTGATAGTCTCGCGTAAAGGGAAGCAAGCTGAGACTCAAGTATCCACTCCGTTTTCACCTTTACTTCCTAGATCTTTGTTTGGTGCGGAGTACAGACCGAGCCATGTTGGAGATATCCCGATGTCCAACACCTTGCCCACGGAAAGCACAATTGTGACATCCATTCCAATCGAGCAACCAAGATTCGGCCTACCACTAGCCAACTGCGCTATCATCTTGCTACACTTATGCTACACCCTCAAATGGGGCAAACGGGAAGTTTCTTTAATGCTTTCGATACTTTCGCACCTCAAGTTAATAGTGCTCCTCTTTTCGCAGAGAACCAACTTGTTAAGGAAATGCAAACCATTAAGGAGTTGCTCAGCGTGCCTCGGAGTCAACTTGCCGTATCACCAAGTCTCTCCAACTTGCTACAATGAGTCTCGTTTTGTGCCAAAGAATAGCCGGTGTGGAGATCCCGAAGAAATTCTCACCTCATATGAAGAAGTATGATGGGAGTACCGATCCAAAGAGCACGTGTTCGCCAGATCAGAATCAATGGATATCATAAGTATCCCTCCTATGTTTAAAGAAGCATGTTTTTGCAGGGGCTTTGGCTCAACCTTGTCGGGACCGGCCTTAAAATGGCTAACAGTGGCTCCTCTAAACTCTATTTCATCTTATGCTCAACTTGTCAATATGTTCATTAATCGCCATGCAACAGGCATTTGACAAGTTGACTAGCGATCTTTATAGAATTGTACAAATGTACTAACGAAAATCTTAAAGAATATTTGCACAGTTCAACAAGGAGGCGGTGACGATACCCAACTTGGATGTGTCCACCGCTACGGAGGCATTCCGTATAGGCTTGAAGAAGAGTTCATTGTTTTACAACGAGTTGGTGATGACCCCGCGAAACAACTTGAAGAAATAAGAACTGTGGCCTTGCCTTACATCAGCCGGGAGGAAGATAGCTTGGCGATGGGGAAGTCAACCGGGAGGACTCCTACTCCTCTATTTGAGCCTTCCGACAGTACGACCGGATTCCCATCACTATAAGTCCAACAGGCAAACCCCGTTAAAACCGAACCCTCTAGAATTCATGTTGTAGATGATGATCAAGAAGGTGATGATAATGATTATCCACAAATTTCGAATATTGCTTTTCTGGACATTGCAGAATCTTGTGCGCCATGGGAAATCTTGGAGATAAAGCAAGATGGCCCAAGAAGAATGACCAAATAACAACTTGGAAGGACAAGTCCAAGTGGTGCGCGTTTCATGAAGATTTTGGGCACACCACCGAGAACTGTTTCGCCTTGAGGAAGGAGATTGCTCATTTATTGTCCAAGGGTCTTCTCAAGGATTTGTTGGGCAAGAAGAGGGTCGTGGAGTGAATCCAAAGAACCCGATTCTGGGAGCAGCCTAGACCCGAGAAAGTTGCACCCCTCCACTCACCAAGGTAGTGAATGTTATCTCAAAGTGGGTCTCATATTTGCGGCACAACTTACTCTGCCGCCAAGCGTCATGCCAAAAGCTCTAAGGAAGATCAATCAGAATTGCCTTCAAGGCGTCGTGATTTCACCGATGGTCATGTTATTTCCTTTGAAGATGAAGATAAGGACAACACGTTGGACCCTCATCATGATGGTCTAGTTGTTCAGGTGCAGATTGCTAATTGTGTGGTCAAGCGGATTCTGATCGATGGTGGCAGTTCGGTCAACATCATCTTCACTCATGCTCTTGAAGATATGGGCATCCCTCTGTCCGAAGTAGTGAAGAATTCATCCGTACTGGTAGGGTTCAGTGGTGAGGTGAAGCAAACGGTCGGAGAGATCAAGTTGCCCATCTACCTGGAGGGTATGAATTCCATGGAGAGGTTTTGTGTGATTGAGTGCTCTTCCTCATACAATGTTATATTGGGAAGGCCTTGGATCCACAACATGAAGGCCGTGCCATCGACTTACCATCAATGTGTCAAGTTTCCAACACCTTGGGGTGTTGCCAAGTTGAAGGGAAACCAGCAAGTCTCTAAGGAATGTTACAAGATCAACATGAAAGCAAGCTCGACCCCTCGGCAAGCATAGCAATTAAAGAAAAAGGCCCAGGACATTCTTGAAGCAGTGGAGCACGATACAAAAAGCGTTCCTGTTGATGCATCAAATCCTGAGGCCCAAGTGCAAGTTGGGATAGACCTACCGTCCGAAATCGAAGAGGAGTTGATCGAGTTCCTGAAAAGCCAGAAATGCTGTTTCGCTTGGAAACATGAAGACATGACAAGGATAAGCAAGGATATTATTACTCACAAGTTGAACATCGATCCGACCATCCGTCCTGTCCGTCAAAAAAGAAGGAAGTTTGCCCAGAGCGGAACCGGATCATAAAGGATGAAGTTGAGAGGCTTCAAGTCCAAGATGATCGAGAAGTTCGCACCCAAGGTGGTTGGCTAACGTTGTAGTGGTGGAGAAGAAGAATGGCAAGTGGCGAGTATGCGTGGACTTCACCGACTTGAACAAGGCCTATCCGAAGGATCCATTCCCTCTCCCTCATATTGATTCTATAGTTGATGAGACAAACCGCCACGACATCTTGACATTCATGGATGCGTCTTCCGGTATCAACAAATTCAAATGGAGCCTTCGCATCAAGAAGATACAAAGCATTCATGACTCCAGAAGGTATATATTGTTATATTTCTATGCCCTTTGGTCTTAAAAATGCAGGGGCAACCTATCAAAGGTTAGTAAACAAAATGTTCAAAGACCAACTTGGCAAGATGATGGAGGTCTACATAGACGATATGGTGGTCAAATCCAAGCACATAGAGGATCATGTGGAGCACCTTGTTGAGGCATTCAACATCTTGAAAGCCTTCAACATGAAGCTCAATCCGGTGAAGTGCAACTTCGGTGTTAGAGCAGGTAAATTCTTGGGATATATGGTGACCAAGAGGGGGATCGAAGCAAGTCCTGAACAAATTAAAGCCATTCTCAACTTGGAATCCCCTAAGAACATCAAGGACGTACAAAGGTTAACAGGTAGAGTAGCAACTTTGAATAGATTTATATCCAAATCATCTGATAAGTGCAGGTTATTCTACGAAGTATTAAGAAAAAACAAACTTTTTCAATGGACTGACCAACATGAGGCAGCCTTCAAACAACTTAAAGAATACTTGATGACGTCACCCCTACTCGCCAAACCCGAACATGGTGAGCATCTTTATTTATATTTAGCCGTATCCGAAAATGTCGTTAGTGCGGTATTGGTGAAGGAAACCCAAGGTGAGCAACATCCCGTTTACTATGTAAGTAAGTCTTTATTAGATGCCGAAACAAGGTACTCTCATCTTGAAAAATTAATATTAGCCTTAACTACCGCCGCTACCAAATTACGTCATTATTTTGAAACACATTCCATAACCGTTAGAACTAATTATCCTATGAGAAATGTGTTGAGAACCCCGCAGTTGTCGGGCGGAGTTGGCCAAGTGGTCGGTCAAGTTGAGCACGTATGACATTTCATACGAGCCGAGAACAAACCCATCAAATCGCAGGCCCTAGCCGATTTCGTAGCCGACTTCACCCAAGTTTGCCTGAGGTAGAACTAGAAGTGCAACAACTTGAAGGTAAAACTATTCCTCGATTTTGGACATTGTTTACGCATGGAGCTTCAAATTCCAAAGGGATTGGCTTGGGAATAGTCCTAAAATCCCCTCAAGGTGATATCATACCTCAAGCCGTATCTTGTGAATTCGGTGCAACAAATAATGAAGCCGAGTATGAAGCCCTAATCATGGGTTTAACTACGGCTTTGAATCTGAATATTACACATTTAAATGTATTTGTTGACTCTCAATTGCTAGCTAACCACTTTAATGGCGCTTATATGGCGAAACATTCCAAGATGACTCGTACCTCCAACATGTTAAGGCTTTAGCTTCGAAATTTCTATCATTCTCTTTGGAACAGTCCCTCGAGAAGAGAACGCAGGCGTACGCCTTGGCTAACTTGGGTTCAACTTGCAAATCAATGTTGCATTCTAGTATACCAATTATTTATGTTAAGTACCCAAAGAATAGACCAAGTTGAGGAAATCCAAGTGGTTACGCCACCTACTAGGGCACCGTATGTTAAACCTTCTTGGACCCAACCCGTAATTGAATTTCTTCAACTTGGAACTATTCCACCCGATGTTAAGAATGTTAGATCTTTTAAGATTCGTACTTCGACCTTCGTTTTGATAGATAATGTGCCGTTTAAGAAGTCTTTTGCAGACACTACTTGAGATGTGTCGATAATGATCAAGTTGAAGTGGTGCTTAAAGAAATCCATGAAGGAATATGTGGGAACCATTCTGGAGGAAAGGCATTAGCATCCAAGGCCCTCAAGACGGGATACTATTGGCCAACCATGCGTCGAGATGCCATGAGCTACGTACGTAAGTGTGATGCCCGCCAAAGACACAAGAACATCTTGCATCAACCCGCCGAGCCCCTACATCCTATAGTCTCATCTTGGCCTTTCATGCAAGTGGGCATGGATATTGTAGGCAAGTTGCCTAAAGCTCCTGAGGCAAAGTATTCATGTTGGCTCTAACCGATTATTTCTCGAAATGGATCGAGGCGAAGCTTATGTACAAGTAAGAGATAAAGAAGTAATTTCCTTTTTTAAAGAAAAATATCATTAGCGTTTGGTGTACCATCGGAGATTGTATGTGACAACGGGTCACAGCTCATAAGTAAGAAGACCAGGGATTTTTGTGCTCACTGGGCATCAAGTTAGTCATGTCGACACTGTCCACCCTCAAGCCAATGGCCAAGCCGAGTCAAGCAACAAGTTGATCATCAACAACTTGAAAAAGCGTCTAGATCAAAAGAAGGGAAAGTGGGTTGAAGAATTACCACTTGTGCTTTGGGCGGATAGAACTACTTCTAAAGGAGCCACGTAGAACTCCCTATTCTTTAGTATATGGAGTCAAGCCGTAATTCCAGTTGAAGCGACAGCCCCTACAAAGAAGGTATAGCTTATTAACTCAAGATGAAAATAACCTTTTGCTAACTCAAGATTTAGATACAATTGATGAGATCGGGGATTTAGCCAAGATAAGGATGGCAGCTTATCAGCAGCGAATTGCTAGGTCTTACAATAAGAATGTCAGAGTTAGAAGGTTCCAGGTTGGTGATTTAGTTTTAAGAAAAGTATTTCAAAATACAAGAGAATTGAATGCAGGTAAGCCGGCTCCCAAGTGGGAAGGCCCATATCTCATCGATGCCGAAGCCGGCAAAGGTGCATACCGGTTGTCAACCCCAAGCGGAGACAGAATCCCTAGAAGTTGGAACGCTATCCACTTGAAACTTTATTTCATGTAAGTCCAGTTATTTATAACTAGACTCCTCAGGTACGGTTTAAATTTATGTCAAGTTTAATTACGCATTTCAATTTTTCACTTCTATTGAAACATTACTGACTTGAGCGTCGGAGGGTCGTTAGCTATGCTAACGCCCAACCCTAACATGAATTTGTTTTGCAAGGTGTAACTTGAGCAAACGGAGTAGGCTCAACAGGCTGACACGCCAGTACGGCTGATACTTGTTGAGACCTAAACTGGAACAGGACAAACATGTTGACACGCCGATACGGCTGATACATGTTTGAGCCTGAGGAGGACAAAGGTCAAGCATGTTGACACGCCAGTACGGCTGATACATGTTTGAACCTGGAGGAGAAAATTTCAACATGTTGACACGCCAGTACGGCTGATATATGTTGGAATTCTAGCTGGAGAGGGATAGAACTTGTTGACACGCCAGGACGGCTGATACTTGTTCTATCTCTTCAAACGAATTACCTCTGATCAAAGGTACTTATGGTTAAAAGATATTCATCTTTTCTTACGAATTAAGGTTTTGACACCTTCGCCTGGGCGCACGTTTTCACACTTATTCAAGTTGTGAACTTTTGGTTGTAACATTTTCATGTTACCTACGGTTTATAACATTTACATGTTATCTAAAGAACAAACAAGTGTCTCTCAGAGACATAAGATATTTTGCTAAAAAAACCATTAAGTGTTTTCCAAAAGATTTTTTGCAAACTAAAGGACAAGTTGGATAAGCCAACAAGTCCCTAAAAACCTAAAAAAGCTTGGAATACTAGACCAACCTAGTACCCCCAAATAAATTGTCTCGGCTCTTATGAGCCATTACAAAATAAAACCTTGTTTTTTGGGGACACTCCCCCCATTTTTTGTACCAGTAGAGGTACACAAATAAAACAAAAATTGTTTTTCATCCAAAAATACCCAAAAGTTTTAAAATGTTTTTCAAACTTCTTGGCCTGCTGCCGCCAGTGTTGTCTTCTCCCCTTGATCATTTGGAGTAACTACTATGGTGTTCAGATCCTTGTTAGCATCATCAACTAGGACTTCCAGGGCCGCGGAATTCACTTCTTCTGCATCCGCTGGCTCCCCAATATGGTCCTCCAAAACTTTTCTCTCGTCCTCCAGGTTCCAAGTTGTGGCTTGCCCATTTTTATATTCTTCAATCATCTGGATTCGAGCCTCTAACAAGGTCTTGGTGGCATGAAATTTAAAGTTTCCCTCCGCAGCCGCAAGTTCTTTCATGTGAGCCTTGTTCTCAGCCCTGATGGCTTCCACTTCTTTTTCTAAGCGTTCAAAATCCCTCCTCAAACCTTCCATTTCACCAGCATGCTTGTTTGCTTCCTTCTTCCATTTCTCCACTTCCTTGGCATTTTTTGTGGCCTCCTTCTTTGATTCTGCAGCTTCATGACTGAGCCTTGCCGCCTTGATCTTCAATGCATCAATGTGGGCTACAATAGGGGTCATAATTTCCTACATAAAAGAAAGCATTAATATTCTATCAAATTCCTTGGGAAAATTCAAAAGTCCCTTTATCTTTACCTTCTCAACAGCAGCTCTAAACTTTTCACCTAACTTCCCCATATCCATGTCACCATTCGTATATGTGGCTTCAGCATCCACTAGCTTTCTCTTCTTCGCATTCCCCTTCTTCTTGGATGCGATTACATCGGAGCTAGCCACAACAGACACGGGAGTGGGAGGCTTACTGTCTTGCCTTGCTAAACTCTTTGCTCTAGCCGCAGCAAGTAGGCCAGCAGCACTAACGGTGTCCTTAGAAAGGGTGGCTGCAAAAAAGGTTGAAAAGTTAGAACAAAATAAGGGAATTAGAACAAGTTGGAGATAGGCAAAGATTTCAGGTGTTTAATTAACCTGTGGACATTGGGGTGGGCTCAGATAAAGTTTCTTCAAGATTTGTTTCTTGGACTTCTTCAGGACCAACTTCCTCGTCTTGATCTGCAACAAATTGAACTGGTAGTACCTTAAAAGTTCTCACTAACAGGTCCAATTCATAAATCTTGCTCACATTCTCCTCCGTGTTGTCCTTAAAAGGAAAGAGCACATCCAATTTCGCAACTAAGCCAAAGAGAAAAATTGGAGAATTAGTTACATGATTAATTAAGGAGAATTATTAGAATTAGAAAAATTGCCTATACTACCTTGGGACCTCCATTTGAAGTTGGCACCCTCATCCTTCACCAGGGTGCTCTTCTTGGCGAAAAAGAATTTGTTCTTCCACCCTCTATCAGCGGTATCAACATTGTCATTTAGAAAGGACATCCTACCAGTTCTAACCCTAAAGCCATACCTCCCTAAACCAAAACTCCTAATTTCATTTGTGAGAGCGAATTCCTCTAAACCTATTTCCAACTCTGTTTCTGCATTTAACATTACGAGGGTTTGTAGGCTTCTCCAACCTTGGGGCATAAGTTGGGCATAGTTAAGTTTGGTAGCAGTAAAGAACTTGGTGATTAAGATCGGGAAGGGGAATTTCAAACCAATGGTGAAGGGATATTCGGGGAAACATACCCATTCGGGGGAATAACATTCTGGGGTTAGGTCAAGGTGGGTAAAAAACTCAGTTTCATATGCCATGGCATGATTCTTCTTGATGACTTCTAAATTAGTAGCAGGGATTCTACACTTCTCTTTTTCAGGGTTCTTCAACATGTTTTGGGTGAGAAAACCCGCGGGCAAACCCTCTCCACTCTCGATTAAAGTTACCACCTTTCTCTTCCCCATTTTTCAAGCTTAAAACAAAAATTCAAAGATGGAATTGAAAAGGAAACAAGTAACTCACCAGAAAGTTCTATTTTGGTTCTCTCTCCGGTCGTCTTCCTTGGGTCTCCCTATAAAACCTCCGTTGAAATTCATTACGATTTGGTGAAAGGGAGAGTTGGAAAAGGAGTATATCTATTTGTGGGGAACTTAAAAGCGGTTGGACTTTAAAACCAACACCACTTTTTGCCTTGGAAAACCACTCAAACTGTCCTATCACGTCTCTTTCCATTTAAAAACCGCCGTTTTCTCACACACCTTTGGCAAACTTTTTGAATTCCTTTGTCCCTTTCTTCTCTCTTAAAAACCGTCGTTCTTTTCTTTCTTATTTTGGCAAACTTTTTGAATTCCATTGTCTCTTTCTATCCCTCATTTTTAAAATTCAAAAAGTTTGGGGGCAATTGTTGGGTCCTACATTTTTCAGTCAACATGTTTACAACTTATACTTAACAACTTGGTACTAACAACTTGAATTGTTCCATTTACCACTTGGTTTTTTACAGGTTGGGACGCAGTAACGTTCTTCCTATTTTATAGGGCTCGTGTCAAAAGAAGCAATGACTAAGTCAAAAACGTTTCTTCAGTAACAAATCTTATCTTCTCTCTCAAACAGCAAATGGCGGAAATATCTCTATTGGATCAACCTCTTTTCCGAGTTTATAGGCCCATGATTCTCTTTGTAGTTAGCCATTGTGGAGAGGTATAAAAGAGACATACCACTGTATTTTGCACACACGTGATTCACTAGCTTAAGGTCTCTTTCAATACGCTCATAGTACTGTAATCCTCAAGAACATTTAGTAAACTTTCGGTCAAGGCAGGAGCCAGATCCTCCCGGGGTTTTATGCCGGCGAACAAGTTGTTCAAGGGCTTTCCCTAGTCAACAAACATCTTGTGTCCATTTCTATTCAACTTGATAGTCATTGTACCTAGATTCATATCACTTTAGTCACTTTTCCCATCATAAAAATATAATTGTTGAAATTTGACCAAAACAATAATGACTTTAAGATAATTTCATACATACACGTGAATTTATTTTTCCAAATAAGCATACTGACTACATATTTCACACACATATATTTTTTGTGAAAAAGATAAGTTCATTGATTAATACTATTCGATTTAATTAATTCTTAAGCATTTAATAATCTTAATAAATTTTATGAAATGAATGAAAATAAATTCTCAAACGTCGAGAATAAATTTATAGAATAACAAACTAAAATTTCAGATCAAAAGAAATCAATTGTCTTTAGATCTAAATTTCAGTTCAAACAAAAAAAAATTGATTCTAAAGAGATTGTCGTCGAAAGGAAACTCCTTAAATTCTCCGACTGTTGGACATATACAATTGGAGTGGGGACTGCCATGGAAGACGGTGGAGGTCGGGTAGACAGACGGGCCGTCGCATCAATAATGATGAATCTAGGATGCAAGTGGGTTGACCAAAACATAGAAGAAAGGGGGTCGAAAAGTAGTACGAGAAGAGGGTTGAAAAAGTTTCTGGAGAAGACGTGATAGATGACGCTGTGGGGGGGGCACCCTAGTTGACGGGCGCGGACATGAACGGTCCTTGAGAGAGAGACTATGGTGACATAAAGAAATGATGGAGAAAGAGATAAAGGAAAATAGTGGAGAAAGAGATAAAGGAAAATAGTGGATAGGGGAGGGGGAGGGTGGCGATGAATGTGAGGATGGGGGAGGTGGCGGTGAATGTGAGGATGGGGAAGGTCGGCCAATGGATGATGGTGAGTGTTGGGCCCTACATTTTCAGACAACATGTTTACAACTTGCATATAACAACTTGGTACTAACAACTTGAGTTGTCCTATTTACATCTTGGTTATTTGCAGGTTGAGCTCTTTGTTACGTTAATCCTATTTTTTAGGGAATGTGTCAAAGGAAGCGAAGACTGATTCAACCAGGTTTCCTCAACAACAGATCGTTATCTTCTCCTCAACGAACAAATGCGAATATATCTCCACAAGATCAGCCTTAATCCCGAGTTTTGAGGCCCATCTTTTCTCTTTGTTAATTAGTTTTATTTGAGGTATAAAAGGGGAAACACACACTGTATTTTCACACACGTTCACTCTAGCCTAAGCTCCCTTTGAATACGCTCTTAGCATTGTAATCATAAAAAAAAACACTTAGTAAACTTACGGTCAAGGCAGGTACCAAATCCTCCCGGGGTTTTATGCCGGCGAATAGGTTGTTCAAGGGCTTTCCCTAGTCAACAAACATCTTGTGTCCGTTCCCATTCAACTTGATAATCATTGTACCTAGATTCTTATCACTTTAGTCATTTTTCTTCCCTTCGAAATATACTTGTTGAAATTTGACCAAAACAGTGAGTTAGACTAGGGTTGTAAACGAAACGAATCGAATATCATCGTATTCAATTCGTATTCGATTCGTATTCGTATTCGATTTGTATTCGTATTCAATTCGTATTCGTATTCGAATATTAAAATCGATTCGTATTCGTATTAGATTCGTATTTGAATATAAAAATTGATTCGTATTCGATTCGAAATTGATATTTGAATTATTCGATTCGATTCGAGTATTCGATTTGAGGCCCAATATCCAGCCCAGCCCAATACCAAGCCCAGCCCAATATCCGGCACACTGTTTAAAAAAAAAAACATTCAGCAGCAAGGCAACAGCAAGGGAGTAAACAAGCAATTTTATTAAAAAAAAAAAAAAATTTAAAATCAGTAACAAGCAACCAACATAAGTTTGAAATACATTCATCCAAATCCAAGCAGCCAACACTGTTTTAAATACAATCATCCGAGTAGTTTCATAAAAAAAAAAAAACTAAAAAGACATCAATATTCAGTAACCAGCAGCAAGGCATAACCAGCAGCAAGGCAACAAGGCATAACCAGCAGAACCAGCAGCAAGGCAAAACAAGAAGCAAGGCAACAAGGCAGAACCAACAGCAAGGCAAAACAGCAAGCAAGGCAACATCAGCACTTCAGCAGCAAGGCAACATCAAGGCATCAGATTCGTAATATGACATGAGTCGGCTCTTCCTCCTCCTAAATAAAAATAAAATAAATTAGATATCAATTTTATTGTCATAATCTGAAAAAATGCAAATATCTCAAATGAATTTTAAAAAATAGAACTCACATGTGACATAATCGGCTTTTTGATCCCATGAAGTTGGCGAACCCAATCTGGTCCACAAATCAAAACTTGTACCATATCAGAAGTTAAACTTGAACGATAAGGATTCAACACTCGAGTTCCTGCACTAAAAGTGGCCTCTGATGCCACACTACTAATAGGAATAGATAAAACATCACGAGCTAACTTTGATAAAATATTGAACTTTAATTCTTGAGATTTCTACCAAGTTAAGGCATCAAACTCAGTAGCTACGCCTGCATCCCCATTTGAATGTCTAAAAAACCCTTCCTCCAAATAAATATCCAACTCTGATTTTAAAGGAGCAACATCTTCAACATTGTTCAAGTACTCATCAAACATAGATAAACCAGAAGGCACTATTTTTCCTTTCGATGTGGAGTCTTCAGTACAAGTAGAAGCTTTTGAAGTAGAAGAACTACCCTTTCGCGACCTTGCCTGATCAATTTCAACATACTCAAAGAACAAGTCATATAATGCATCTCGAACCTTCATCACATTTGTACGTGCTTCAGTCCCATTATATATTTTGTTGAAAGCGAAATCAACCAATCTCATTTTTAACCTAGGGTCAAGTATAGCTCCAATAGCCATCAAAAGATTGCACTCTCCCCAATATTTGTCAAATTTTTCCTTCATCTTTTTAATCTTCCCTCTAATAAACTCATTAGCATGATTTTCTTTCTCATTCAATACATGCTTGACTCTCCGAATAACAGCGAGGAAAACATTAGAGGTAGGATAGTCAACTCCAGATATTACATGAGTAGCTTCATAAAAAACCTCTAAAATATCAATAACATCCTTAACTTTTTTCCAATCTTCAGGGCTAGGACAAGAATGATATGAAATCTCTCTTTGTGCGAATATAGGGAACGCATTTTTAACCCTAAATGCTTCAACTAACATCTGATATGTAGAATTCCAACGAGTTGGACAATCAATGATAACATTTTTGACTTAATTCCTAAATGAAACACAACATCAGAGAATTTCAATAACCTAGACTCCGATTAGTTAATAAACCGCACACTATTTCTAACTATCATAATTTAATCAACATCATAAAATTTTAAAATTTGTATGATGCACTAATAAAATACTATTAACAATCTTAAAATTAAGATAATTAAAATATTTATAAATTAATTAAATATAATTTGACTATCATAAATTTAAGTGTAATTATCTTTTCAATAAAAATAATAATAATAATAATATGTGTTAAACGTGTAGTCAACATGTTTTTTTGGCAAAATTAATCCACGCGTAAGTATGAAATTATATAAAATCATCATAGTCAGCAATTCTGTTAAAAATTTGACGAAAAATTAGTTCTAGTCATATTTTCCGAATTAAATATTTATACGATGGCATATATGCGTAAAAATGAGTTGAGGGGTATATTTGCAT
The DNA here is from genome assembly GCA_022495995.1 of Adenophora triphylla var. japonica. Lineage (NCBI taxonomy): Eukaryota > Viridiplantae > Streptophyta > Magnoliopsida > Asterales > Campanulaceae > Adenophora > Adenophora triphylla. The sequence goes on from JAFEMH010003502.1 coordinate 42,068, forward strand.
CAAATCTCTAAGTATATGAGCAAAAATATCATATTTTCCCTTTAAAATAATAAAAAATAAAAAACAAATTTGCGTAGGTCTCACTATTTTAATGCTGGATAAGCAAACAAACTTTGAGGCGGGATCCAGCACTGTTCCAACTTCCATCAGAAGTCCTCCAATGCTCTAATGAGCGATGTTCGTCCTTTCTATACACACGTATTTGTTTCATTTTGTGCAAATATGGGAATTTTTTTTCAAATAATCATTTTTTACTTTTTTATTTATCAAAATGACTCACTGTTCAAACTATTGTCCAGAATGCCTATTTTTTTGAAAATCGCTACACCGTATATAGCGAGTTTGATTAGCGTTTGTCAAAACTCGCTACACCGTGTAGCGAGTTTAGGGTAATTAAGTTTGGCCGTTTGGAAATTAATTAGTGCATTTAATTAACCTAAACTCGCTACACCGTGTAGCGAGTTTGGCCAAACCTAATTAAACTCGCTACACGATATCGCGAGTTTGATTTGGGTCCGAAAACCCTTTTTTTCTTATTTTATTTATTTCTTCTCTTCTCTTCTTCTTTATATATATATATATATATATATATATATATATATATATATATATATATATATATATATATATATATATATATATATATATATATATATATATATATTATTTATATATATATAAAATAATAAATTAGAAAGAGGAAGTCCCTTTAAAAGTCCTCTCACTAAGAGAGGTCCCAAATGAACTTGAAAAACAATGAAGATGAATCATCTATTTATAGTAGAAGAAAGATTTGAAAAATGTAGGATACATCTATGTGGGAAACACAAAAAACATTTGAATTTAGAGATGGTGGGAAAAATAAAATTTCATTTGCTTCCAAAAATTTCATTTGCACCCTTATGAATTTTTTGGAGGCAAATGAAATTTTTCCTTAAATCAATTACTTCTCTTGGGTCTTTTACTTGTTTCATTTTTATGTGAAAGTCTCATGAAATTTTTGACTAGTAATATACGTGATTTAATTATCTTAATAATGAAAACTTAAAAAATATTGTATTTAATTTTTCAATTTTTACACTTTTATGAATAATGATTTAGGGTGAGGGGGCGCATGAAATTATTTCTACATATTTCTCATACTCTATTATGATCCAAATTAGTACTTTTTCAAATGTCTATTATGCTACAAGTAATCATTATAATAAATATGCAAGAGCTAGTGAATTATTCCTTCCGTCTCAGAAAGAAGTAGAAAGAAAGTTAATTCTATTTTAATTTGAATTTAGTGGTAAAGTTAATTGAATTTTTTCAAAAGAAAAATTGAAAAATTAAATACAATATTTTTTAAGTTTTCATTATTAAGATAATTAAATCACGTATATTACTAATCAAAAATTTCATGAGTCTTTCACATAAAAATGGAACAAGTAAAAGGTTCAAGAGAAGTAATTGATTTAAGGAAAAAATTCATTTGCCTCCAAAAAAATTCATGAGGAGTGCAAATGAAATTTTTGGAGGCAAATAAAATTTTGTTTTTCCCACCATCTCTAAATTTAAATATTTTTTGTGTTTCCCACATAGATGTATCCTACATTTTTCAAATCTTTCTTCTACTATAAATAGATGATTCATCTTCATTGTTTTTCAAGTTCATTTGGAACCTCTCTTAGTGAGAGGACTTTTAAAGGGACTTCCTCTTTCTAATTTATTATTTTATATATATATATATAAATAAATAATATATATATATATATAGAAATAAAGAAAGAAGGAAGAGAAGAGAAGAATTAAATAAAATAAGAAAAAAAGGGTTTTCGGATCCAAATCAAACTCGCTACACGGTGTAGCGAGTTTAATTAGGTTTGGCCAAGCTCGCTATACGGTGTAGCGAGTTTAGGTTAATTAAATGCCCTAATTAATTTTCAAACGGCCAAACTTAATTACCCTAGACTCGCTACACGGTGTAGCGAGTTTTGACAAACCCTAATCAAACTCGCTACACGGTGTAGCGATTTTCAAAAAAATTGACATTCTGGACAATAGTTTGAACAGTGAGTCATTTTGGTAAATAAAAAAGTAAAAAAGAATTATTTGAGAAAAAATTCAAAATAAGATCAATTTGCTATTTGTAGGTCGAGTAACTTTCGTGAAAAATTAATTTTTTTTTTTAAATGTTATAAAAAAATTAGTTTTCAGAACAGTTCATCACTCTTATTAGTTAGACTTAATGTTTTAAAACTAATTTTTTGCAAGATTTTAGCTTATAGGTCTCATTAAATTTAAATTTTCTCATCTATCAAGCATAAAAATCAGAAAATTTTGGGGGAAATCTGTTTCTCCATAAGTTATAAAAAGTCCTGTTTTTAAATATATCGACTTGGTGTTTTAAAGCCTAAACTCACTATTTTAAAGTCTAAACTCGCTATTTTATTTTCTAGCTTAAACTCACTGTTTTAACGACTAAACTCAATATTTTATTTTCTAGGTATTTTAAGGCCTAAACTCAATGTTTTAAGATCTAAACTCGATATTTTTAAGGATAAAAAATGCATTTTTTATAACTTATAGAGTAGCAGATTTCCCTAAAACTTACTCCATAAAAATAGGGCAAAATGCGAGCTCGTGACCATAGCTACAATGGATGGAAGCGAATAAGTGCCAAATCAATTTGGTTCTCGTGAAAGAAAAGAACGGAATGAAATGGTTAATGATAATTCGTATCCACAAAATTTAAAATTTAGGATGAGAATAGATATTGTCAATAATTTTTTCTTTAACCCTCGAAAATAGTTTTTGAAGGATAGATATAGTGGTAAAGTCAAGTCTTACTATTACAGGATATGGTTAAATACAGGGAACAAAAAATACAAGGAACCAACAAAATTATCAAAATACCCATATAAACCAAAAATTCCGGCCAAATGGCCCGAATTCGAACCAAGTTCCACAAAAAATCAAAACCAAATCGCATATGAAAAATCGAATTCCGACTTCGTTAACCGTTGGATCGTCGTGAAACTTTTGGGCTTTGGTCGCATCCCCTAGGCGCACATGATGACCGTTGGGATCTTCCAAATAATTCCCGGAGAGGGAGAAATGGCCGGCGGCGAATTTTGGCTAAAATTTCCAAAAATTTGCTATATTAAAAATCAAATTCCCGCTTCATTAACCGTTGGATCGTCGTCAAATTTCTGGGGTATGTTTGCATCACTGAGGCGCTCATATTGACCGTTGGGATCAGCAAAATATAAACAGCGGTGCCGGAGATATGGCCGACGGCGCAAATCCGGCGAGGCTATATTAAAAATCTAATTCCCGCTTCATTAACCGTTGGATCGTCGTCAAATTTTTTGGGGTATGTTCGCATCACTCAGGCGCTCATATTGACCGTTGGGATCAGCAAAATAATCAGCGGTGCCGAAGATATGGCCGACGGCGCAAATCCGGCGAGACATCTCGTTTCACAACATCTCGTGTAGGGCAAGGACAGGATTGAAATTTTTCGTTCCCTGTATTTTTTGTTTCCTGTATTTAGTATTTACCCTATTACATGACATTAAGGATTTAAACTCTTTTCTTACGTGGCTTCCTATAGTTTGGGATTGGAGGTTAGCAGTTAAAATGGTGCTTCAAAACAACTACTCCTTCCATCCCATCATAAATTATAAACAATTTTTAAAATAAAATGTTTTATTACATTTATATTATACCTGTAGGGTAAATATTAGAAATAATATTTGAAAATGCTTTCTCGAAAATAGCAAAATAATAACTATTAATAATAAATGCGAAAATTGAAATAACCGGAAGTCGAGTTTTGTGTTGAACACAATTTCCGCAAGAAGATATTGCCCCGTCCAAGTGCTTACGGTTGCTAGCAATCTTCTCGTAAGATAAAACGACTTATCGTCTTTTTGATAGAAGCACTTCAAATCAAAAGACTCGGCAAACTTAATTGGTGTTTAAAACTTCTGAACTTTGAAGGGAGGAAGAATGATACAAGATGATATTTAACTGAATATCTAATGCTTTGGATGAATTGATGAATTTGACAAATTAGTGGGGGTTATTTATAGTAGACGAAGAGTTAGGGTGTCTCTTGGGAATAGGCGTTAATTGCACCCATTATTTCTCGGTCGTTGGATCAAATCTAGATCAAGGGAGGAGATCTGTTGGGTCAACCCAAATTGGTTGACCCGACTGTCCAAACAGGTGCGGGTCGCCCCAGACCTATTCACCAACCATTATGACTCTAGCCGAACCAACACAATCCAAGTGGGTAGCCCATTCGACAAGCCCAGCGGCCCAGACTGTCGTGAAGCCCAAGCGCCTGCCTGAACCAAATCTGGGCTACGGCCCAACTGCCAACCAACCTAAGCCAAACCACAACCACCACCTGGACCGCAATTAAGCCAACTTTTTCAAAAGTTTAAGGCTCCACAACTCCCAGCGACCGATACGTACGTGCGAAGTGCAAAGTGTGCGCCTTAAAGCGCCCATTGCGACCTTCGCGCGCTTCGCGGGTGTGGCCCAAATTGAGCTAGTACAACATTAGCACAATTTGGGATACTACTTGCTTGGTTGGCCCAAGGAGATCAACTTTTTGCCTACTCCTAGGATGGATCCACTTATGAACTAGCATTACTTTACATCTCAAAGTAATGTGGGATAACTCTTTCATATCCCATAAACTCTTCATTTACCTTTTTCATTTTGCATACTTTGAGCATTAATTTTCCATTCACCACAAATTGGTTTTGAGAAAATAAATATATCAAATTAATCTACTCCAAATGTAGATTATTAATATGCAATCAATTTTCATTTTTCTAAAATGAAACCTTATGGAATTCTTGGTCAAAAGTCGGTCAAACCCCACTTTTCCAAAATCAAAATTTTAACAATCCCCCACATGAATGACAATTAATGCATGCATGAATGCAAATTCATTCAGAAGTTCTGACGAACCATTATTGCATCAGGATAGGTAGCTTGTGGCCTTGAACCTTCTCTAGTAAAATACTATCGGATATACTAGCCATTTAGTAGCTTGATGCTTTGAACTAGTGATTGTATAGTGTATACCAAAACAATAGTACTTACACAATAATAGCTCTAACACTTTTTGTTCTCACGTTTTTGTCCATTTCGGCTCTGGACCGTATCTTATTCATAAGTGTTTCTTTAGAAGCGGCCTTATTACTTCTCACTTAGATATGTGATTCTACTATTAAGAGTATCCTGCTATACTCCACCTCTTAGGTATATGAATCATTAAAAGTTTTCTCAACTTAACCTCACTACTATTACATGTACTAACACTTGGAGGTTCTAGGAATGAGTGTGAAACAGGTTCCAAGTAGTTCTACTGAACATCATAACTTGGTTGTCCATTGAACCAGGATTTTGGGATCTCCAATTCTCAAGGTTGAGTGTCCGCTATGAGTTCTTTTGTTGTGGATTTTAAACCCATTCCTCTTAACAATTTTATCAGTTGATCTCTGTTTATACCCTTGGTAAACGGATCCGCTAATTTATCCTTTGACTTCACATAGTCAACAACGATAACGCCATTAGAGATCAACTGTCTAATGGTATTATGTCTACGACAAATGTGTCTAGACTTACCATTGTACATACTACTTTGTGCCTTTCCAATTGCTGATTGGTTGTCACAATGTATTGGGACTGCAGGCACCAGCCTGTTCCAACACGGAATATCTTCCAGGAAATTCTTAAGTCACTCGGCTTCTTCTCCTGCTTTATCCAAAGCTATAAACTCAGATTCCATCGTGTATCTGTCTATACATGTTTATTTGGAAGATTTCCACGACACCGCTCCTCTACCTATCATGAAGACATATCCACTTGTGGATTTGGAGTCCTTTGTGTCAGATATCCAATTGGCATCACAGTATCCTTCTAATACTGCTGGATATCTATTATAAAGTATCCCATAATTTAATATATACTTTAAATACCTTAATACCCGGTTTAAGGCTTTCCAATGATCCTCACTAGGATTACTTGTGAACCTACTTAGTTTACTCACCGAATATGCAATGTCAGGACGCGTACAATTTGTTAAGTACATTAGACTGTCAATTACTTTTGCATATTCCAGCTGAGAAACTGGTTCATCTCTATTCTTTGCTAAGTGTAGAGTCATATCTACAGGAGTATTAGCTAGAGGGCATCAAAAGCATCAATCTTTCGAAGTACATTCTCAAGATAATGGGATTGTGATAGGACTATCCCTTCTTATGTTCTAGAAATCTTTATTCCTAATATAACATCAGCCAATCCCATGTCCTTCATGTCAAAATGCTTCTTTAACATTCATTTAGTATTCATGATAAATTCATAAGTACTTCTGTAACGATGTTGCCATTCGCGAAAAAATTCAATTTTTCGTTTCTTTGAAAACCAAATAAAACCGGAAAACGGAGTCGCCACGCCATTTTTGTTTTAAGGGCCAAAACTTTGAAAAATGCCCGAGATTAGAGATTTGGGTTCGGAGGTCACGTTACACGCCAGGAAGAACGTTAGTGTTCACCCGAAATGCCTCGTAAAACGAGTCTTCCAAACATTAAAAACCATTTGTGTGTGTGTATGTGTGTTTTAGCCAAAATAAGTTGAAACTGAAAAGTAAAAATTGGGAACTCTTTATTAGACTTTGAAAAAATCCCATGATTTTTGGTGTGATTTTTGGGTTGAGTTTTGGGACTCAAAAGATTTTTTGAAGTTAAAACTCAACTCTGCCAGAATGAAAAAGGCAGTGGACACTTGACTTTAAAATGGACTTAAGGGCTTCAAAACTCCAGAATCTGGGGAAACTCAGAGGATGAAAGTTGTTCCAGACACCTTAAATAAGGTTTCTGTAAAAGAATTTTCCCATTCGGAGTTGATTTGGTGGACCAAAACCTTCTGGAAATCTCAGATATGAAATCTGGACTTCTAGAGACTGATGAACTGACCTTTGAAAGAAAATTTGAAAAAGGGAGTTTTACTCACGTAAAAAATAAAGTAAAAATATGTATGGAAAGCTATGGATGTTTGATACAAAAAGTGTTTTGTAGTCAACACCAAATTCCAAGTTTCTGTATGTCCAAAAAATTAGACCATGGACAGAGGTCTTAGAAAATTGCTACTGGACAGCAACTTTCTTAAGAAGAAAAACATGATTTAAAGGGGGGTTTTGCATCCATGCTTGTCCCCATTTTCCTAGGTTTTGATTAGTAGTCACTAGAAATTTTAGTGGTGATCTACTATATCAAACCATCCTTGGGGTACATTAGAACTTAAGCATTTCATTTGCTTGGGAAGGGGGGATTTTATCCTTGAAAATGAAGATTTGGTGTATGAAAATGGTTTTTAGGGTTTTGAAAATGCATTTGCAAGTAAGTAAGAACACTTTGAAGATAATGTTAATCCTTGTAGAAGATCAACCATGGAGATGAACTTTCATGGTGATCTTCTTGGATCTAGGGCAAGAAGATGAACAAACTACATTTTGGAGTTTGAAAATGCATGCATGGATGAGAGAGATTTAGGGTAAGGAGAGGGAGGTTATACCTATCTTCCTTATGTTTGTGTATGAGGCTTGAATATGTGAGTGTTTGAATTTGAGAGTGAGTGGGATTTGGAAAAATAATTAAGAGAAAAAGGTGACAATTCTAGAGAACTCTCACTGTTTTCTCCCTATTTTCGCCAAGGTGCAGTTGTGAAATGTGTTGTGTCCCTCTTTTTTCTGTGACTGAAGGCCTCAATTTATAGGCCTCTGAAAGTGCCAAAGTCATCCGCGCGAACCAGAAGGGAAGCGTGCACTGTTCATTAAATGCAGCTCCAGGCTTTGAACACAAGGAATATCTTTTGAAAATTCAAACCGTTCTTTGTTTTCGGCTTACCGGTCGGATTTTTCCAATTTCTTTTCTTTTTGAGATTCTTTTCTTGGCTTATCTTTAAATAGAAATGCCTACTTTACCCTTGCTTTGTTAGAAAAGTTAGGAATTGTTAGAAATGTTAGGAATGTTAAGACTTTCGTTAATTTTCTAACGAAAATGCTAACAACTCAAATTGGAGCACTTACAACTTCCCATTATCAACTTGTTGTCTACGTAAAGATAGACAATTACAAATGATTCAGACGTTCCTTTAATGTAGACACACTTGTCACATTCATTTATCTTGAATCCGTTTGACAACATTGTTCGGTCAAACTTCTCATGCCATTGTTTAGGTGCTTGTTTAAGTCCGTACAACGAATTTACAAGTTTACACACTTTCCGTTCTTTACCAGGAATAATGAACCCTTCAGGTTATTCCATGTAAATCTCTTCGTCTAGCTCTCCATTTAAGAAGGCTGTTTTTACATCCATTTGATGTATCTAAATTTTATGCATTGCTGCAATGGCAATGAGAGTACGTATGGATGTAATCCTTGTGACATGAGAATATGTATCGAAGAAATCATATCCGTCCTTTTGCCTAAACCCTTTGGCTACCAGCCGGGCTTTATACTTGTCTATAGATCCATTTGCCTTATACTTCCTTTTAAGGATCCACTTGCAACCCAACGGTTTGCATCCTGGAGGGAGATCAACCAACTCCCAAGTATTATTGTGCATGATGGACTCTATCTCACTGTTAATTGCTTCTTTTCAGAATGGACCGTCCGAACTAGATAAAGCTTAATTAATAGTAGCTGATTCATTTACTAACATAAATTATAGAAAATCAGGACCAAAATACTTTTCCACTCTTGCCCTTTTACTACGTCTAGGTCCTTCATCTTCTTCTTGAGATGGACCACTTGTAGTTTCATAAGTTCTCTTATTAGAACTTCTATCTTTCCTTTCTTTAGCAGGAAATATATTCTCAAAGAATGACGCATTCCTTGATTCCATCGTCATTCCTTCATTCATGTCAGGAATGTCCGACCTGTGCACTATAAACCGATAGGCACTGCTATTACTTGCATATCCAATGAAAATGCAATCAATCGTTTTAGGTCCGATCTTGACCTGTTGTGGCTTAGGTACTACAACCTTAGCCAAACACCCCCACACTTTGAGGTATTTATAAAACGGCTTACGATTATGCCAGAATTCATAAGGAGTTTTATCAATTCCTTTATTGGGTATCTTATTAAGAATGTAGTTGGACGTGAGTATGGCTTCCCCCCACAAGTTATCGGGTAAGCCTGAACTGATTAACAGTGCATTCATCATCTCCTTAAGAGTACGATTTTTGCGTTCAACTACTATGTTAGACTGAGGTGTATATGGAGCTGTCGTTTGATGAATAATGCCAGAATCCCAACATATATCTTCAAACGGAGCTACATATTCTCCTCCTCTATCGCTTCTAATCTACTTAATATTTACATTAAGTTGATTCTCAACTTCATTCTTATAAGTTTGGAAAGCCCCCAGGGCTTCATCCTTACTTTTGAATAGATATACATAGCAATATCTTGTGCAATCGTCTATAAATGTAATGAAATACTTTTTTCCACCTCAAGTTTGCACTAACTTTAGATCACATATATCTGTGTGAACTAATTCTAGAGGTGTTGTGTTTCTTATTACCGAAGGAAATGATGACTTAGTCATTTTCGCTTCAATGCAAATTTCACACTTGTCAGTCGAATCGAATTTATTCATAGGAATTAATTCTTGACTCACTAGCTTCTTAATTGTGTTGTAATTCACGTGACCTAATCTATCATGCCATAGGACTATCCAACAAGTAAACATAAGAAACACCTTTATTCTTCGCCTCCGGGCGGTAAACATTCATTATATTCATCTTGAAAAGGCCTTTATCAAGGTACCCTTTTCCAAGGAACAGACCATTCTTGGTCAATACAAACTTATCTGACTCAAATACTAGTCTAAATCCAGCCTTGCTTAGCAGCGATCCGAAAATCAGGTTTTTGTGAATGTCTGGGACATGCAGCACATCCACAAGAGTCAACTCTTTACCTGAAGTCATCTTCAACACAACCTTTCCAAGTGCTACGACATTGGAAGTAGCAGAGTTTCCTATGTATAACTTCCTTCCAGTGATGGGAGTATAGGATGAGAAACTTTCTTTGTCAGCACATATGTGGTGGGTAGCTCCTGGGTCTATCCACCATTCCCTTGGATTGTCATCCATCTTTGCTATGTTGGCTTCAAACACCATAGTAGCTAGATCAAGTTCCATGTCATTAACGACGTTGGCTTGCTTTCTGTTGCCCCTTTCCCTTCTTGGAAGACGGCAATCTCTTGCTAAGTGACCGGGCTTTCCACAGTTATAGCAACCATCCTTTTGCTTCTTAGCTGGTCCTTTCTTAGCATTCCATGATGCTGAGCGTTTCCGCTTGTTGCTAGTGCTTGACTCAGCGAGGTGAACCTTAGCCTCCATTCTGCCTTTGTTGGACTTCTCTTCTGCCTTGGCCTCATTCTTCCTGTTATTCTCCTCAATCTGAAGACGATTCACCAGGTCTTCCAGTCCCATCTCCTTATGCTTATGCTTGATATAATTCTTGAAGCCCTTCCAGGCTGGCGACAATTTTTCAATGATTGATGCCACCTTGAACGGTTCATTCATAACTATTCCTTCCGCGGTTAATCCATGTAGGATTAGTTGGAACTCATCAACTTGGCTGGCAACGGTCTTCGAGTCAACCATTTTGAAATCAAGGTACTTGCCGACTACAAACTTCTTTGAAGCGGCATCCTCGATCTTGTACTTCCGCTTCAAAGTGTTCCATAACTCTTTGGCCATTTCCATGAGACAGTACACATTGTACAGGGCATCATCTAGCCCATTCATGATATAGTTTTTGCACAAGAAATTACCATGATCCTATGCCTCCTTAGCGATCCGTCTTTGATGGGTCGGATCATCAACTGGTATTGCAGGGGGGTCCTCCTTCAAGAACTTCTGCAGACTGAGGGTGGTCAAGTAAAATAGCATCTTTTGCTGCCACCTCTTGAAATCCACCCCAGTGAACTTTGCTAGTTTCTCACCATGTGTCGAGTGAGTCGGAGCAGGAACAGGTGCAACATTTTGATTTGTTGCATCAAGAGTCTGACTGGGATTAGGCCCAGAGGACTGAGAGACTTCATTCTCATTTGCCATTTTTCAAGAAAACAGAATATCTTCTTGCGATTGTAGGGTAAATATTAGAAATAATATTTGAAAAGGCTTTCTCAAAAATAGAAAAATAATAACTATTAATAATAAATGCGGAAATTGAAATAACCGGAAGTCGAGTCTTGTGTTGAACACAATTTTCGCAAGAAGATATTGCCCAGTCCAAGTGCTTACGGTTGCAAGCAATCTTCTCGTAAGATAAAACGACTTATCGTCTTTTTGATAGAAGCACATCAAATCAAAAGACTCGACGAACTTAATTGGTGTTTAGAACTTCTGAACTTTAAAGGGAGGAAGAATGCTACAAGATAATATTTAACTGAATATCTAACGCTTTGGATGAATTGATGAATTTGACAAACTAGTGGGGGTTATTTATACTAGACGAAGAGTTAGGGTGTCTCTTAGGAATAGGCGTTAATTGCTGTTAGTGTTATGCCCTAGGCCTATAGTTGATAGACTTATATGTTGACATTATTATTATTATATGAAAAGTTTACTATTTGATTATTATATGTTTTGCATATTTATTTGTAATAATCTACGTCCCTAATTATTAAGTGAATAATTAGTATAAATGTTAATGGATAATCATATGATGATTATATGCATAGAGATGCACATTAAATTTATGGGTACTTGTTGGAGAACAAGTGACTGGACTTGACCCGTTTGAGATTTATGTCATGGTCAAATGTCATAATTAAATCTCATATGGTCACTTCATTTAGTCCCTAGACCTGAGATTATCATGACCTTACATATGATGAAAGTTATGTTTGATTTTAGTCAAACGATATCTTAACACGATATTTATAAAGGCTATCTTTGACATGATCGGATTCATGATGGGAAGGATGATAAGTCAAGATGGAATTTGTCCCTCAAAAGAAAGATGTTTTGCTTGGGCCTCTCGATGAGTGATAATGATGAAAGTGTATGGCCATACCCCAATGCGATTGGATTATCATTATACTCAAGATCGAGAAAGCATTGAACAAATACAAGTTGACGTGGACCATGACTTGTGTTCAATATAACATCGTGAGACAAAGCGAGAAATGGAATTACACCATTGGAAATGTGAACTCTTGCGTTATATTAATTGGGTAGACATAATGGCTTGCTAGAGTCCGCTTATGTTTTATGAGGGTCGATATGATTGAGCTCATTGCCAACATAATATAATCCTATTGGGTCACACACAATTAGAATGAATTGGTTAAACCAAAGAAAGAAAATTGAGATTTCCTCATCAGGCATAAGTAATCGCGCGACAGATCCTGTCCATGGGACTCGTCGTCTGGTCGTGCGACATATCAAGCCACAGAGGCGGTTTACAAACTAGTTTCCTAATACGATTAGGAAACAAATACCAATACTAAAGTAGTATAAATATGAAGTCTGTAAATCCTAGCTGCTTGCCGAATTTTCAAAAAGAAAATCACAAAAGGGTTTCTCAATATTCTTCAAAGGTTTAATGATCTAGCAATCATTAAGAATTGTTCTTGGTTCATTCAAAGGTGTGGATACTACTAGAGGGTCTTCCCTCGTACGATGATCAAGGCCTAGAGTTCGAAGTTTGTGATTCAAAATCACATTGATTAATTGTTCGATAGCTCAAGAACGGAAAGTAATTAAGGTTGGTTAATTCTAACTCATAGGAATTCAATTTAATTGTATAGAACGGATCATAGGGCTCTTGGGTTTTGTGTTATTTAGATGCTTAATTCTGCTGCACATGGACCCATAAAACCCAACAGTGGTTTCAAAGCCCCGTTCGTATGGTTAAGTTTGAATTAACATGCTAGAAAATTGATATGTAAATTGTTTATATGTTCATTGCATGTTTTGTATGCGGTAGAATCTTATTATTTTTGAAACAATGTGCCAAAATCGTTTTCTGTTCATATTGAATTAAATTTGTTAAAGGCTGTTTATATGATTTAATTACTTTGTGATTATAATTGATTGAAACTGAAAATCTGCAAACTGGCATCTCGTGTCACGCGACAGAGTTGGCCTCTGTCACGCGACAGAGTTGGCTTGTGTCACGCGACAGGGTTAGCCTCTGTCACGCGACAAAACTTGCCAATTCTGGGCAGAATCAGTTTGTTAATTTTTCCTGCTAATCTGTGATTATGTTTATAATCTGAAATGTTTATGTCTTAATATGGATGCTATAAATTTCTGGAAATTAAGTTTATAGGGCTGTGCTAGATTAATTCATTGTTTATGCATGCTTAATTAATTTAAATGTGATTTTATTAATTGTTGCGATGCATGAATTATGTGTTCTTATGTGTTAAGAGCTTTGTTAGATGTTTAGTTGAAACATTGAAATATAATTTCCTGAATGTTTAAATTGAAACATTAAAATTTTGGTTTTCTGATTGTTTATGAGAAACAAGTCAGTTTACGCAAAATTTAAAGGAATCTGATTGTTTATACAAAGTATTGATTATGTTGCAAATCAGAGCTGGTATTCTAATTGTGCATGTCTAGGAGAGTTCTGTCGAAGGAGAGATGTGGTACTTAAGTAGTCCTTGTGGCTCACCTATCTTCCTGGGAACTTACCTGGTGCGCGATTATGATTATCTTTGCTGATATGCTTATAATCTTCTTTAAAGAACCTTCATTTAACTTTTAAGTTCTTTATGCCAATTCATGATTAAAACACTTGAGACCACTCGGATAGTTTTGGGTGGGCTTACCATAGCAAGGTACTTTGATTCTATTCGTTTGCGAGCAAGATGAAGAAATGGTGGTTCCTATACGTTTAAAGTGAATGAACTTAATTGGATTATCAAAATGGTTTTGAACTCAAGGCATAAGGTGAGATTAAAATATGCTTAGACATATGATGTCTTGAATAAATATCATAAAAGATCTAAGAGTCATATATGTGATATGATTGATGTTTCTAACTAATTAATTAGTTTTGAGCGGTTTGCCATAGCAAACTTGAAATTAAATTAAAGTTGGATCTTAGCACATTAAATGTATATTATGCATATTTGCATTGGAAGGTGTATAATTTAGTGGGAGCATTTATTTTCATGTAAATGCATTATACTTCTCATATAATATGTTTGCTCATATGTGCTCATATTTTATGTATATCTTTTTGTAGAATAAATGGCATCAAACAATAATCATCTGTCACTGCGATCTGTCCTTGAGAAGGAAAAGTTGGAAGAGAATGGTACAAACTATATGGATTGGATCCGTAGCATGAGAATTGTTCTCAGGCAAGAGGAAAAGTTGTACGTTCTCGAGGAACCTATTCCACCTGAACCTGCTGCCAATGCTACTAGGGCAGTGAGGGATCAATATCTGAAGCATAAGCGTGATGCTACTGATGTTGGTTGCCTCATGCTCTCCGCCATGTGCAAGAGCCTTCAGAAGGATCTTGAGCACTTGGGGACAGTTGATCTAAACAATCGACTGATGGAAATGTTCCAAGTTCAAGCAAGGCAAGAAAGGTATAACACAGTGAAAGCCCTAACCTCATGCAAGATGAGTGAAGGACAAGCTGTTGGTCCCCATGCTCTAAAAATGAAGGGCCACATCGAGCATCTTGAGAGGCTCGGTTTTCCAATTAGCCAAGAGTTGGCTACTGACATGATATTGAATTCATTGCCCGAAGATTTTAGTAATTTCATAATGAACTATAACATGGGGGCATGAATAAGAACCTTTCCGAGTTAGTTCAAATGTTGAACACTGCGGAAACCAATATTGTCAAGAAGAAAACCGATCAAGTGTTGATGGTTAACAAGGGGAAGGGTTTCAAGGGTAAGGGAAAGGCAAAAGTTGCTAATTCTAAGGCAAATGTTGCCAAACCCAAAGAGGGTGCCAAACCCAAAGAGGCTAAGCCCAAGTTTCAATAGGACGCAGTCTGATTCCATTGCAATGAGATTGGACATTGGAGGAGAAACTGCTTAAAATACAAGGAAGCACTGAAGAAGATCAAAGGTGTTGCTTCGACTCAGGTATCTTTGTTATAGATATATTCCTATCTTCTTCTAGTTCTTGGGTATTGGATACCGGATGTGGATCTCACATTTATTAAATGTGCAGGGTCTAAAGAACAGAATGATGCTTGAAGATGGTGAAGTGGACCTACGTGTGGGGAATGAAACAAGAGTTGCTGCATTAGCCGTAGGAACTTATGAAGTTACTTTACCTAGTGGACTAATACTTATTTTGAACAATTGTTATTACATTCCAGCTTTAAGTAGGAATATTATTTCGATTTCATGTTTGGATAATGAAGGTTTTAATTTTCTTATATGTGATAAGAAGTTTTCTATTTACAAGAGTGATATGCATTATTGTACTGCTATTTCATTCAATGGCCTTTATATCCTTGATGTTGAAAATCGTGATAATGATTTCTATAACATTAACAAGAAATCTAAATCCAATGATGTAAACCACACATACTTATGGCATTGTCGTCTTGGCCATATAAATGAGAAATGCATTTCTAAACTCTACAAAGATGGATTTTTAGACTCACATGATTATGAATCATATGAGACATGCGAATCTTGTTTACTTGGCAAGATGACCAAGGACCCATTTACCAAAACTGGTGAAAGGACGGGCGACTTATTAGGCCTCATACATACTGATGTATGTGGACCTATGAGTAGCAATGCTAGGGGAGGATTTCAGTACTTCATAACATTCACTGATGATTATAGTAGATTTTGATATGTTTATCTAATGAAACATAAAAGTGAATCGTTTGAGATATTTCAAATATTTCAAAATGAGGTGCAAAATCAACTTGGCAAAACTATTAAAGTACTTCGATCCGATCGAGGTGGCGAATATTTGAGCCAAGAATTTGACAGTCATCTTAAGTGTTGTGGAATCGTTTCAGAACTCTCTCCACCCGGAACACCACAATGGAATGGTGTGTCTGAAAGGAGAAATAGAACTTTGTTGGACATGGTTCGTTCTCTGATGAGTCAAGTTGAGATCCATTTATCCTTTTGGGGACATACACTAGAAACTGCTGCTTTCACTATAAACAGAGTTCCTACCAAATCAGTTCAAAAGATCACATATGAGATGTGGCATGGAAGAAAACCTAGTTTGTCTTTCATGAAGATTTGGAGTTGCGATGCATATGTCAAGAAGTTAACTTCTGACAAGCTAGCACCTAAGTCTGACAAATGTGTATTCGTGGGTTATCCTAAGGAAACTAAAGGATACTATTTCTACAACCGAAACGAGAACAAAATATTTGTTGCTCGAAATGGTACATTCTTAGAAAAGGAGTTTCTTCGCAAAGGAACCAGTGGGAGTAAAATAGATCTCGATGAAATTCGAGAACCCGAAAATAACATTGAACCAATGGTAGAAACTGAATCAAGTTCGCAAAAGGTTGTGGAACCGGTTCAAGATGCACAAGTCCTTCGCAGAAGTGGTAGGTCACGATTCGAACCCGAGAGATATGGATTTCTCATTACGGAAAGTGATGAAGTGGAGTTAATCGAAAACGATGAACCTACTTGCTATCAAGAAGCGATGTCCGCTCCTGATTCGAAAAAATGGCAAGAGGCCATGAAGTTCGAATTACAATCCATGGCTGATAATCAAGTTTGGAACTTGATTGATCCACCCGAAGGTGTAAAAACCATAGAGTGCAAATGGGTCTTCAAGAAAAAGACCGACATGGATGGGAAGGTGCACACCTATAAGGCTAGGCTTGTAGCTAATGAATATAGGCAGATTCATGGTATCGACTATGATGAAACCTTTTCGCCTGTAGCTATGCTTGAGTCTATTAGAATTTTAATTGCCATAGCCGCATATTATGACTATGAGATATGGCAAATGGATGTCAAGACAGCTTTCCTAAATGGGAAGTTACTTGAGGATGTATACATGATACAACCTGAAGGTTTTGTCAGTCCAAAAAATTCTAACAAGATATGTAAGTTGCAGAGATCCATTTATGGATTAAAGCAAGCTTCTAGGAGTTGGAATATACGTTTTGATGAAGCAATCAAAGCTTGGCTTTATCAAGAACGAAGATGAACCTTGTGTATACAAGAAAATTAGTGGGAGCGTAGCACATTTCTAGTGTTGTATGTCGACGATATCTTACTCATTGGAAATGACATTTCTGCACTACAGACTGTCAAGTCTTGGTTGGGAAAGTGCTTTTCAATGAAAGATATGGGCGAAGCTGCATATATCCTTGGTATCAAGATCTATAGAGAATGAATGTAAGATTCCAAACCAAGACTTGACAGTCTGTAGTGCAGAAAGACATTTCTGCACTACAGACTGTCAAGTCTTCTTCTTGAAGACCCATTTGCACCCTATGGTTTTTACACTGACAAAGTACTTACATATCTTCTTCCATTCCTTCAAAAGGATGATTGGTTTAAGTCAAAGTACTTACATTGACAAGGTTCTTAGAAGATTCCAAATGGAAAATTCTTAAAGAGGAAACTTACCAATGTTGCATGGTGTATCTCTTAGTAAGACTCAAAGTCCTAAGACCAATGATGAGCGAAAGAGAATGAATGGTATTCCATATGCTTTGAAAATTGGGTCTATCATATATTCTATGTTATGTACTAGACCCGATGTCTCGTGTGCTCTAAGCATGACGAGTAGATACCAATCGGATCCCGGCGAACCACATTGAATAGAAGTCAAGAATATCCTCAAGTACTTACGAAGAACTAAGGATGTATTCTTAGTTTTTGAAGGAATGGAAGAAGATCTTTTAGTAAAAGGCTACACAGATGCTAACTTCCAAACCGACAAAGATGATTTCAGATCGCAGACAGGATTTTTGTTTACGCTGAATGGAGGCACTGTCAGTTGGAAAAGTTTCAAGCAAAGTACCGTCGCTGATTCTACAACCGAAGCTGAGTACATAGCGGCATCTGATGCAGCTAAGGAAGCTGTTTGGATCAAAAAATTCATTAGTGATTTGGAAGTCGCTCCAAGCATCAATGATCCTATTGAACTTTATTGTGACAATAATGGTGCCATTGTGTTGGGTTTTATGGGTCCATGCGCAGCGGAATTAAGCATAAAATTAACACAAAACCCAAGCCCTAAGATCCATTCTATATGATTAAATTGAATTGCTATGAGATAGAATTTACCAACCTAAATTGCTTTCCGATCTTGAGCTATCGAACGGATAATTATGTGATTCGTAATCACAAACTTTTGATCTTCAAATCTTCGAATCTTCAACTCCTTTGGATCTTCAGATTTGAACTCTAGGTCTTTGATTTGTTTGAACAAAACTAAGACCCTCTTTTGGTAATCCACACAAATATGAATGTCAAGAACAATTCTCGGGTTGGGAATTGCTAGATTCCTAAAACTTATGGAAGAATATTGAGAGTATTTTTGTTATGATTTTCCCTTGAAAATTTCGGCCAGACCTTAGGGTTGACAGACCTCACATATTTATACTACTTTAGTGTAAATATGTTTCCTAATCGAATTAGGAGAACATCTTTGTCAAAAAAAGCGTGCGTGGCTAGTTATGTCGCACGACATAAGTAGCCGATGGCTAGTTATGTCGCGTGACATAACTAGCCGGTGGCTAGTTATGTCGCGTGACATAAGTTGCCAAATACGAAACTCTCAATCATTCTTCCCTTGGTTCAACCAACTCATTCTATTTGTGTGTGACCCATAGGATTGTATTATGTTGGCAATGAGTCCGATCATATCGACCCTCATAAGACATAAGCGGACTCTAGCAAGCCATTATGTCCACTCCAAATAACACAACGTAAGAGTTCACGTTTCCAATGGTACACTTCCATTTCTCCCTTTGTCTCACGATGTTATATTGAACACAAGTCATGGTCCACGTCAACTTGTATTTGTTCAATGCTTTCTCGATCTTGAGTATAATGATAGTCCAATCATATTGGGGTGTGGCCACACGCTTTCATCATTATCACTCATCGAGGGGCCCAAGCAAAACATCTCTCTTTTGAGGGACAAATTCCATCTTGACTTATCATCCTTCCCATCATGAATCCGATCATGCCAAAGATAGCCTTTATAGATATCGTGTTAAGATACCGTTTGACTAAAATCAAACATAACTTTTCATCATATGTAAGGTCATGATAATCTCGAGTCTAGGGACTAAATGAAGTAACCTTATGAGATTTATGACATTTGACCATGACATAAATCTCATACGGGTCAAGTCCGGTCACTTGTTCTCTAACAAGTACCCATAATTTCAATGTGCATCTCTATGCATATAATCATCATATGATTATCCATTGACAATTATACTAATTATTCTCTTAATAATTAGGGACGGAGATTATTACAATAAATATGCAAACTATATAATAATCAAATAATAAACATAAACGATAAAGATGATACATAACGGTTTTCGGTTAAACATAACTAAAGCCTAGGGCATTACACCAACAGTCTCCCACTTGCACTAGGCTCCATTTATGTATCGAATACTCATGGATCTAACATGACCATCATGCTTCCGCTGTGCGAGGTCTTTGTAAGTGAATCCCTTATGTCATCATCGGTTGATACTTTGTATATTTTAACGTCTTCTCATTCTTTATGAATTCCTTGAAAGAACGTCTAAGTGAGTGTTTGGATCAAGTTGTGACCTTGGTTCCATTTTTTGCACAAGTGGCACCACTATTTGTCATAACAAAGTTTCACCGATTAGTGATACTTGGAACATTTCCAAAAACACTAATGAACTTTTGATCCAAAGCGCCTCTTTTAGCCACATCATATGTTGCCAAAATTCGGCCTTAGTAGTAGAATCGACTACAATTTACGCTTGGAACTCTTCCAATCAAAAGCGCACCTCTAATAAGTATAAACACAAATCCTAATTGCGATTTTAAAATAACTTTGTTAGTTTGGAAGCTAGCACCTATGTAACCACTTACAACAAGATTAACTTCCAATCTTTCAAATCCCAGAGCGTATCCTTAGTTCTTCTTAAGTACTTAAGGAACATCTTGACTCCCATCCAATGGTTTATATCGGGATCGAGATTGGTATCGACTCATCATGCTTAGAGCATATGAGACGTCGGGTCTAGTACAAATCATGGCATACATGACGGATCCAAATGCCGAAGCATATGAAACTTCATTCATTTTCCTTTTGCTTTCATCGGTTGTCATAAGACAATGAGTATTGCTAAGAGAAATACCATGATCCATTGACAAGCTACTCTTCTTAGACTCTTCTAAGAATCTTGTCAATGTGAACACTTTGACTCAAACCAATTTATCCTTCTAGATCCATCTTTATAGATCTTGATGCCGAGGATGTAAGCGTCTTCACCCATATCTTTCATTGAGAAACCTTTCCTTGACCAAGACTTAATAGTCTTAAGTGTCGGAACTTGTTTTTCCAATGAGTAAGATATCATTGTAATAAACAATAGAAATAATACCATGCTCCCATGAATTTCATGCATACACAAGAGTTCATCTTCGTACTTGATAAAGTCAAACTCTTTGACCAATTCATCAAAACGAAGATTCCAATTCCTTTAAGCTTGCTTCAACCCGTCTCATGGATCTTTGCAACATGCATACTCTATTAGAGTTTCTTGGATCGACAAACTATTCTGGTTGTGTACTCTACACATCCTTAATAATCTTTCCATTTAAAGAAAGTCGTTTGACATCCATTTGTCATATCACATAGTCATAATATGCGATAATGGCAATTGAAATTCTAACAGACTTCGACATTGTAACTGGCGAAAAAGGTTTCAACATAGTCAATACTATGAATTTACCTAAATCCCTTTGTTACAATCCTTAGTCATGAAAGTATACACCTTCACATCCATGTCGGTCTTTGAAGACCTACTTGCATCCTTTAGTTTTTACACTTTTAGGTAGCCCAATCAAGTTCCAAACTTGATTGTTAAACATGGATTGTAATTTGGATTCCATGGTTCCTAACCATTTATCCAAATTAGGAGAGGACATCGCTTCTTGATAGCAAGTAGGATCGTCATTCTCAATGACTTCCACTTCATCACTTTCCGCAACGAGAAATCACTATTTCTTGAGTTCGGATCGTAACCTATCCAATCTACGATGGACTTGTGCATCTTGAACCGGTTTCACAACTCTTTTGTGAACTTGGTTCTGTCTCTACTCTTGGTTCCATATTATTTTCGGGTTCTTGAACTTCTTTCAAGATTAATTTTACTCCCACTAGATTCTTTATTGAGAAACTATTTCTCAAGAAACAAATCGTGTAGAGCAACAAACATTTTGTTCTCTTTGTGATTGTAAAATCAATATCCGAAAATAACCTTGTCAGATTTGGTGCTAACTTATAAGAGACAAGTCTCTTTACATAAGATTCGCAACCCCAAATCTTCATGAAAGACAAACTAAATTTTCTTCCATGCCACATCTCATGTGGGGCCTTAG
The DNA here is from genome assembly GCA_022495995.1 of Adenophora triphylla var. japonica. Lineage (NCBI taxonomy): Eukaryota > Viridiplantae > Streptophyta > Magnoliopsida > Asterales > Campanulaceae > Adenophora > Adenophora triphylla. The sequence continues at coordinate 63,679 of JAFEMH010003502.1, forward strand.
GAACCGATTTAGTAGGGACTTGATTCAGTGTAACCGCATTATTTCTAATGCATATCCTCAAAAGGAAATAGGAAATAGGAAAGTCTGATTGACACATCATCGAACGAACCATGTCCTACAAGGTTCAATTCCTCCTTTCAGACACACCATTCATAGTGGTGTTCAGTGTGGAGTCAACTCTTGAAACAATTTCATAGTTTTGAGATGATTGTCAAACTCTTGGCTCAAATATTCATCACCTCGATCTAATCGAAGTACTTAATAATTTTGCCAAATTGTTTTGTACTTCATCTTGAAATGTTTAAAACATCTCAAACGATTCACCTTTGAACTTCATCAGATGGACATAGTCATATCTAGATAAGTCATTGGTAAATATGATGAAATCTTTGAAATCTTCCCCTACCAATCTTTGCTTAATGGTCCACATACATCTCATGTATAATGACCAATAAGTCACTAGCCCTCCCACTACTCTTAGTGTAGGGTGGTTTGGTCAATACTCCCCAATAAATAAGATCCACATTCCTCAAATGATTCATGGTCATATGAGTCTAAAAGTCCATGTTAATGGAGTTTAGATATATGTTTCTTTTTTATTTGACCAAGCGGCAATGCCATATAAACGCTTTGTTCATATTGTTCGGTTTAGATTTCCCATTTATATCATAGATATCTTCAATATTATTTTGTTTCTCATCATCAAGGATATGAAGACCATTTAATGACATATGCATTACAATAAGGCATATTATTAAATAAATATAAAACTTCTTATTGAAAATAAGAAAATTATATCCTTCATCATCCATTTAAGAAACAGAAATAATACTCCTACTCAAATCAGGAACGTAGTCATACTTGTTCAAAACAAGTACTACTTCACAAGGCAAAGTGACTTCATAAGTCCCTTATGGCTAATGTTGCAACTCTTGCTCCATTCCCATGCTTAGGTTTAATTTACCTTATTTGAGTAGCTTTCTATTCTTTGTTCCTTGCACATTTAAACAAATGTGGGATCCAATCCTGTATCATATACCCAAGAACAAGAAGTCGAAAGGAAAATATCTATCATATAGATACTTGAAGTAGTAGCAATCATATTGCCCTTCTTCATCTTTTAGGCCTTCCTAATAAGCCTTGCAACTTTGCTTCCAATGACAATCTTATTGCAATGATAGCAAACTGCATCCTTTTGAGACACTTTGGGTTTGACCTCTTCGCCTTTGACAACATTTGTCCTAGGTTTAGCAACTTTTGCTTTACCTTTTTTTTTTTTCTTCCTTTATGAACCCTTTTATTGTGTCAACCATTAACACAATTTGCGGATTGCTCCTTCTTTCATCATATGAATTGAGAGCCTTCACCACAACATATATCTTTTGCCTAGTTCGCATTTGGAACATTTCCTTTATGCGGTGTGCTAGAACAAAAGAATAGTTATCATGTGCTCAAGGTTCTTCATAAGAGCCTTTAAACACGGTGGCAAATACAAGGCAAGCAATATTGTCAGAATCATCAATATGTTTCTAATGTTGCTTCCTTATTTGCCCTTTGCAACATTTGCAGTGGGTTCAATAGGAACGGATTCATCAAGAATGTACACATTTACCCAAGAACCATTCTTTAGGCTTCTGATCCAATCAGAATTATATGTATCGTTCCTTTCAAACTTTGTCCTTCATAAGGACGAATCGCAATTATCATTATGTAATGCTACTTCTACAACAAAATATACAAATTATATGAACACATATCAATATCAACACATTTATCATTTAAGAGCAAATAGTGTATTTTACAAATACTCCCACTAAATCATACACCTTCCAATGCAAATAAGCATAATATGCATTTAATGGGCTAAGATCCAACTTTAATTTAATCTCAAGTACGCTATGGCGCACCGCTCAAGATTAAACTAATTAGGTAGAAAAACATCAATCATATCGTATATGACTCTTAGGACTAAGATCCATCTTTAATTTAATCTCAAGTACGCTATGGCGCACCGCTCAAGATTAAACTAATTAGGTAGAAAACATCAATCATATCGTATATGACTCTTAGGATCTTTTATGAGATTTATTTAAGACATCATATGTCTAAGCATATTTTAATCTCATCTTATGCCTTGGGTCCAAAACCATTTTGATAACCCAATTAAGTTCATTCATATTAAACGTATAGGAACCACCATTTCCTCATCTTGCTCGCAAACGGAATAGAATCAAAGTACCTTGCTATGGCAAGCCCACCCAAAACTATCCGAGTGGTCTCAAGTGTTTAATCATGAATTGGCATAAAAGAACTTAAAAGTTAAATGAAGGTTCTTTAAGGTAGATTATAAGCATATCGGCAAAGATAGTCATAATCATGCACCGGGTAAGTTCCCGGGAAGATAGGTGAGCCACAAGGACTTCTTAAGTACCGACTCTTCCTTAGACGAGAACTCACCTAGTCATGCACAATTAGAAATCAATTCGATTTGGCAACATAATCACTGCCTTTTATAAACAATTAGTTTCCTTTTAAATTTCGCGTATTTATGACTTGTTTCCATAAACAATCATAAGATCCAAAATGTACAATGTCTAAATCTAAACATATTAGGAAACTAAATATCATGTTTCAACTAAACATCTAATTTAAAAAAATTCTTAACATGTAAGAACAAATAAAACATGCATCGCAATAATTATTAAAATCATATTTTAATCAATTAATCATGCATATCAATGAATCAATCTATCGCGGACTTATAAACTCAATTTTATAACATCCGATTTTCATATACATTGCAATAATTATTAAAATCACATTTTAATCAATTAATCATGTATATCAATGAATCAATCTATCGCGGACTTATAAACTCAATTTTATAACATCCAGATTTTCATATGAACATATCAGATTGTAAACACAATCACGAGAATAGCGAAAAATTGAACAAACCGATTACGCCGGTTTTGGCTTATTATGTCGCGTGACATAACTAGCCGGTGGCTAGTTATGTCGCGTGACATAACCGGCGAGTGCAGATTTCCTCCTTTGGCTTAATATGTCGCACGACATAGGTAGCCGATTCGAGATTTCAGATTTCAATCAATTCGGATTACATGCAATTAAATCATATAAAAAAACCCTTTTCTGATTTAATTCAACATAATTCGTAACGATTTTCACATTGTTTCACATAAACAATCAAAATTCTATCGCATACAAAAACATGCAACGAACATATAAACAATTTATATAATCATTCTAGCATGTTAATTCAAACTTAACCATACGAACGGGGCTCGATACCCTTTGTTGGGTTTTATGGGTCCATGCGCAGCGGAATTAAGCATAAAATTAACACAAAACCCAAGCCCTAAGATCCATTCTATATGATTAAATTGAATTGCTATGAGATAGAATTTACCAACATAAATTGCTTTCCGATCTTGAGCTATCGAACGGATAATTATGTGATTCGTAATCACAAACTTTTGATCTTCAAATCTTCGAATCTTCAACTCCTTTGGATCTTGATTTGAACTCTAGGTCTTTGATTTGTTTGAACAAAACTAAGACCCTCTTTTGGTAATCCACACAAATATGAATGTCAAGAACAATTCTCGGGTTGGGAATTGCTAGATTCCTAAAACTTATGGAAGAATATTGAGAGTATTTTTGTTATGATTTTCCCTTGAAAATTTCGGCCGGACCTTAGGGTTGACGGACCTCACATATTTATACTACTTTAGTGTAAATATGTTTCCTAATCGAATTAGGAGAACATCTTTGTCAAAAAAGCGTACGTGGCTAGTTATGTCGCACGACATAAGTAGCCGATGGCTAGTTATGTCGCGTGACATAACTAGCCGATGGCTAGTTATGTCGCGTGACATAAGTTGCCAAATACGTAAACTCTCAATCATTCTTCCCTTGGTTCAACCAACTCATTCTATTTGTGTGTGACCCGATAGGATTGTATTATGTTGGCAATGAGTCCTATCATATCGACCCTCATAAGACATAAGCGGACTCTAGCAAGCCATTATGTCCACCCAAATAACACAACGTAAGAGTTCACGTTTCCGATGGTACACTTCCATTTCTCCCTTTGTCTCACGATGTTATATTGAACACAAGTCATGGTCCACGTCAACTTGTATTTGTTCAATGCTTTCTCGATCTTGAGTATAATGATAGTCCAATCATATTGGGGTGTGGCCACACGCTTTCATCATTATCACTCGTGAGGGCCCATGCAAAACATCTCTCTTTTGAGGGACAAATTCCATCTTGACTTATCATCCTTCCCATCATGAATCCGATCATGCCAAAGATAGCCTTTATAGATATCGTGTTAAGATACCGTTTGACTAAAATCAAACATAACTTTTCATCATATGTAAGGTCATGATAATCTCAGGTCTAGGGACTAAATGAAGTAACCTTATGAGATTTATGACATTTGACCATGACATAAATCTCATACGGGTCAAGTCCAGTCACTTGTTCTCTAACAAGTACCCATAATTTCAATGTGCATCTCTATGCATATAATCATCATATGATTATCCATTGACAATTATACTAATTATTCTCTTAATAATTAGGGACGGAGATTATTACAATAAATATGCAAACTATATAATAATCAAATAATAAACATAAACGATAAAGATGATACATAACGGTTTTCAGTTAAACATAACTAAAGCCTAGGGCATTACACCAACACATTGCACAAGCAAAGGAACCAAGGTCACATAAGAGATCCAAACACATACTTCGACGTTTCCACATTATTCGAGAGATATGCGAAAGGGAAGACGTAAAGATATGCAGAGTAGACACTGATGAAAACGTGGCGGACCCATTAACTAAGGCTCTCCCGCAAGCTAAGCATGATGGTCATGTTAGGTTCATGGGTATTCGATACATGGGAGATTGGGCCTAGTGCAAGTGGGAGACTATTAGTGTTATGCCCTAGGCCTATAGTTGATAGACTTATATGTTGACATTATTATTATTATATGAAAAGTTTACTATTTGATTATTATATGTTTTGCATATTTATTTGTAATAATCTCCGTCCCTAATTATTAAGTGAATAATTAGTATAAATGTTAATGGATAATCATATGATGATTATATGCATAGAGATGTACATTAAATTTATGGGTACTTGTTGGAGAACAAGTGACTGGACTTGAGCCGTTTTAGATTTATGTCATGGTCAAATGTCATAATTAAATCTCATATGGTCACTTCATTTAGTCCCTAGACCTGAGATTATCATGACCTTATATATGATGAAAGTTATGTTTGATTTTAGTCAAACGATATCTTAACACGATATTTATAAAGGCTATCTTTGGCATGATCGGATTCATAATGGGAAGGATGATAAGTCAAGATGAAATTTGTCCCTCGAAAGAGAGATGTTTTGCTTGGGCCCCTCGATGAGTGTGTATGGCCATACCCCAATGCGATTGAATTATCATTATACTCAAGATCGAGAAAGCATTGAACAAATACAAGTTGACGTGGACCATGACTTGTGTTCAATATAACATCGTGAGACAAAGGGAGAAATGGAAGTACACCATTGGAAACGTGAACTCTTACGTTATATTAATTGGGTAGACATAATGACTTGCTAGAGTCCGCTTATATTTTATGAGGGTCGATATGATCGAGCTCATTGCTAACATAATATAATCTTATTGGATCATACATAATTAGAATGAATTGGTTAAACCAAAGGAAGAAAATTGAGATTTCCTCATCAGGCATAAGTCATCGCGCGACAGATCCTGTCCATGGGACTCGTCTGATCGTGTGACATATCAAGCCACAGAGGCGGTTTACAGACTAGTTTTCTAATACGATTAGGAAACAAATACCAATACTAAAGTAGTATAAATATGAAGTACGCCAGCCTAGGCGCTGCCTTAGAATTTTCAAAAAGAAAATCACAAAAGGGTTTCTCAATATTCTTCAAAGGTTTAATGATCTAGCAATCATTAAGAATTGTTCTTGGTTCATTCAAAGGTGTGGATACTACTAGAGGGTCTTCGCTCGTACGACGATCAAGGCCTAGAGTTAGAAGTTTGTGATTCAAAATCACATTGATTAATTGTTCGATAGCTCAAGAACGGAAAGCAATTAAGGTTGGTTAATTCTATCTCATAGGAATTCAATTTAATTGTATAGAACGGATCATAGGGCTCTTGGGATTTGTGTTATTTAGATGCTTAATTCCGCTGTGCATGGACCCATAAAACCCAACAATTGCACCCATTAATTCTCGGTCTTTGGATCAAATCTAGATCAAGGGAGGAGATCTGTTGGGTCAACCCAAATTGGTTGACCCAACTGTCCAAACAGGTGCGGGTCGCCCCAGACCCATTCACCAACCATTATGACTCTAGCCGAACCAACACAATCCAAGTGGGTAGCCCATTCGACAAGCCCAGCGGCCCAGACTGCCATGAAGCCCAAGCGCCTGCCTGAACCAGATCTGGGCCACGGCCCAACGACCAACCAACCTAAGCCAAACCACAACCACTACCTGGACCGCTATTGAGCCAACTTCGTCAAAAGTTTAAGGCTCCACAACTCCCAGCGACCGATACGTACGTGCGAAGTGTAAAGTGTGCGCCTCAAAGCGCCCATTGCGACCTTCGCGCGCTTCGCGGGTGTGGTCCAAATTGAGCTAGTACAACATTAGCACAATTTGGGCTACTACTTGCATGGTTGGCCCAAGGAGATCAACTTGTTGCCTACTCCTTGGATGGATCCACTTATAAACTAGCATTACTTTACATCTCAAAGCAATGTGGGATAACTGTTTCATATCCCATAAACTCTTCATTTACCTATTTCATTTTGCATACTTTGAGCATTAATTTTCCATTCACCACAAATTGGTTTTGAGAAAATAAATATATCAAATTAATCTACTCCAAATGTAGATTATTAATATGCAATCAATTTTCATTTTCCTAAAATGAAACCTTATGGAATTCTTGGTCAAAAGTCGGTCAAACCTCACTTTTCCAAAACCAAAATTCCAATAATCCCCCACATGAATGACAATTAATGCATGCATGAATGCAGATTCGTTCAGAAGATCCGGCGAACCATTATTGCATCAGGATAGGTAGCTTGTGGCCTTGAACCTTCCCTAGTAAAATACTATTGGATATACTAGCCATTTAGTAGTGCGATGCTTTGAACTAGTGACTGTATAGTGTATACCAAGACAATAGTACTTACACAATAATAGCTCTAACACTTTTTGTTCTTAGGTTTTTGTCCATTTCGGACCTGGACAGTATCTTATTCATAAGTGTTTCTTTAGAAGCGACCTTATTACTTCTCACTTAGATAGGTGATTCTACTATTAAGAGTATCATGCTATACTCCACCTCTTAGGTATATGAATCATTAAAAGTTTTCTCAACTTAACCTCACTACTGTTACATGTACTAACACTTGGATGTTCTAGGAATGAGTGTGAAACAGGTTCCAAGTAGTTCTACTGAACATCATAACTTGGTTGTCTCATTGAACCAGGGTTTTGGGATCTCCAATTCTCAAGATTGAGTGTCCGCTATGAGTTATTTTGTTGTGGATTTTAAACCCATTCCTCTTAACAATTTTATCAGTTGATCTCTGTTTGTACCCTTGGTAAACAGATCAGCTAATTTATCCTTTGACTTCACATAGTCAACAGCGATAATGCCATTAGAGATCAACTGTCTAATGGTATTATGTCTACGACGAATCACTACAAGAAAAATGACTTTTCCCGGCACTTTTAATCCGGCACTTAATTTTATGCCACCAATTTTCGGCACTTTTTTAACAAGTGCCACAAATTTTCGGCACTTTTCAGAAACTGCCACAAATATCCGGCACTTTTTTAGAAGTGCCGCTAATTTTCGGCACTTTTACAAAAGTGCCGCTAATTTTCCGGCACTTCTTTAAAAGTGCCACTAATTTTCTTGCACTTTCTTAAAAGTGCCGCTAAATTCTCGGCACTTTTGAAAAAGTGCCACAAATTTTCCGGCACTTTTGAAAAATTGCCGCAAGTTTTTCGGCACTTTCTTAAAAGTGCCGCTAATTTTTCGGCACTTTTTTAAAAGTGCCACGAAGTTTCGAAACTTTGTTTTTTTTTAACCCATTTAAAAATGACAGTACCCGGAGGGAGTATATTTTACTTGTATTTTTAATTTTTTCTTTTCCTTTTCCTTTTTGTACTCATATTTCCCAAGAGGTTATAATTCTTTTCCCGGTTAGAATTTTCACCAAATTATATTTCCCTCCTCCTTTTCCCCAATTCCTTCCAATATTTACGTTTTTCCCGCTTTGACGACCTAATCTACCCACGCAAAATCACAGACGCCACACTCTGTTTCCCCTTTCTCTTCTCGCCCTCGCTCTCGGAGAAGACGCCAACGCCAGACCTAATCTACCCACGCAAAATCGCAAACAGACGCCGCGCTCTGTTTCCCCTTTCTCTTCTCGCCCTCGCTCTCGGAGAAGACGCCAACGCCACCACTCACCACAACTCACCGGCATCGCTGAAGCTCAGGTATCTCTTCTCTATCCCTTCATAGTCTTTCCATCTGATAATCTCAAATCCCCAAAATTCTAAATTCCTAACAAATTTAAATTTAGGGCTTTGAAATCGAAAGCCTCTTTTCGAATTTCTATTGATTTCTAGCAATTGTATTCGAAAATTATTGACCAAAAATCCTAGATACGCCACTGATGCCATCGTTCGTAGTCTCAGTCAGTTCTCTCTCTCTCTTTCTCTCTCTCTGCTATCTTTCTATGCAATAATCGGGTTTCAAATGATTTCATGCAAATTCCTTTGTGTGATTGTTTAGTTAGCGTTTGATGGAATTGCAAATGTTATGTTGTTTTTTGAATTCTGTGTTTCTTCTATGTACCATGTACCCTTTTTCATAATTATTTCAATTTTTGGGGTTCAGTTGTGGTCCTTGTGGATTAACTTTTTTGTTTTTGCTTTTGAAATTGGGCTTACCCATGGATCTTTTTGAGTTTTCTGGTGTAGGGTAATTTTCTTGTTAAAGCATATATTTTGTTGGTTTGAGGATTGTGATATGTGGTCTTGTCATTTTGGTCGAAATTGGTGATTTAGTTTTTGGGCACATAGCTGGACAACTTTTTGTGTCACTTCCCTTTCTGAGTGCTTTTTTGTGACTTGTTAATTTTTGCTCTTTAAATGCAAGCTACACTTGGAAGGCATTGCTTTATTAGTGTATAGTTCAAGTGATCAGATCTTCACCGATACTTAAATTTGTCTCCATATATTAGTTTGAAGTAGCTTTATGATGTTATCTATCTTCCACCCTATTTATCAGGATATTTAAAATGTTGTGATGTACTTGTTGGTGTTCAACCCTAACCATGTAAACGGTTTTTTCTTTGTACAATTGCAATGACAGTGAGCGCACATGTGAGTTATTGACAAGTGCAGCGTTTGTGCATCTCAATCACCTGGATGTTTCTAAGCATACTCGAAATCTTTCGCCTGCAAGTAGGGCTATATTGCTCTCAGGGTCTGCTGGTAAGTCAGCTATTCAAGCATTCAAGTGTCTATGTCTAGACTTCATGACATGGCCTGATTCGCTTGTATTTATTTGTATTTTTTATCTGCTGAAGAACTTTATCAGCGAACACTTGCAAATGCATTGGCGCATCATTTTAGAGCAAAGCTGCTATTGTTGGATGTGACAGACTTCTCTTTGAAGGTGAAGATTCCATCTTCAACTTTTCCCCAATTCTTGCACTTGCTGTATTCAACATTTTTTGCGCTAATCTCTGTCATATCTTTTTATCCCAGATTCTGAGCAAGTATGGTATCTCCAAGAAAGAATCTGTAAGTGTGAAGAACTCCCTGGAAGTGTTGCCTCTGTCTCCAAGTTTTGCCAGCATAAAGTTGTAGCTTTCATTCCACGAATGCTAGTACTAACATTAATTGAAGCGGTTGCATATCAAAGAGATAATTTGACCATTAATAAATTGATTGCGTGAAAATGGAAAATACATATTTCCTTCTCTAGAATTGAGCCATTCTCTGACACAAGGTTTAACTTTTGCAGCCTGTCAAGAGGTCCATCTCTGATATGGCTTTGGGGCGAATGTCCAGTTTGATAGGGTCTTTCTCAACAATAAGGGAGGATAATGGAGGTATGGACAAAATGCATAGATTACTCTTGCGAAGTAAGGAGTATGTTTTTAGGATATGCTGGTTAGTTATGCATATAATGCTTATGTACGATCTTACAGATTTCTTTCAAATTTTGTTTGCCTAAGCTACCACACTAGATTTCTTGCCTCCAGTACCTCTAATAATACAAGTATATTAAAAAAAAAATAGAACTATCTTAAAGTACTACACAATAGTGAATTCTCTAGTTATATGGTTCTTGCAATGCTGCTGTTGATCAGCAGTTGATGAACCAGGTTTTTTCTGGAGCGTTATAGTAGTATCTGGCTCTTCTCGGTCATCTGATCTTCCTCTACCTCTCTTTGTACGTTTTGTATAGATGGAAAAAAATGATGATGCTTGTCCTGACATAGAACTGTAAGTCATTGATTTTTTATTTTCATGTTCAGATTGATGTCTTATGTTTCCAATTTTTAAGTCGCTTAGCAGTAAATATGTAAATGGTTACTTGAAAGCCGTCAAAACTCAATAGAGTCATGGATGCACTACTGCAGAGACCTAGTTGAGAAAGTGTGCAGTGATTGGAACTATTTCTCAGGTCTGAATCTAAACAAAGATGTTCTCATTTTGCTTTTAGACAAGTCATGTCAGGTGGATTTAAATTCAACAAATAAGAAGTTAGGCTTATTCAAAGCACGTCTTCACTTTGCAATTTATGTTCTCTGTTTCTTTTATGTGCTTAATATTCCAATAAACAATAGACGGAGTATAATTTTTCCACTCACTGTTGAGCACTTGTGCATATTTGAAGTTGGTTTCATTCTGAAAGTTGATTTGCATAGCTAAATATCCGAGGAACTTTTTGTTGTATATTGCTGCAAGTCGTAACAAGCCGCAAAACTTGGAACAATTCTCAACTTCAATGTTTATCTTTGTTGGTCACTACTTAACGGTTGACATTAAATTTCTTGCAGGACCTTTACGTAGACAAAGCAGTTGCCTAGATACCAAAAGGTATGGTATTGGCCTTGGACCACTAGGCAGTGATCTTAGCTCTTCCTTTACATAGATTACCTTTATGTTACCTCTTGAGGAGTACAGAGAAATAGTAAACATCATTTAACTACTTGCAGGATTGCTGATAATGGTAATAACCCTCCAAAGCATAGTAGGAACGCCTCTGTTTCTTCTGATTTGAGTAGCATGAGTTCCCACAGTTCTTCTTCAAATCCAGTTAATTATTTGGAGAATCTGTTTTTATGTAATAATGGACAAAATAGTGAGGGAAAAACGTGTTGCTTCTAATTATAAATGATTATATGCTATTTTGTCAGATGTATGTTATTATATGCATGTAGTATAACTTCAATGGTTCTGTCAGTTGCAATATGTCAGTCATATCTATTAATTTCTGTTTGACAGTAGTAACAAATACAAATTAATGTTGCAAAGTTTGTGGTTTGAGCATGTTTGAAGTTATTTGAGATTCTATCATGGTTTTTATTATCTTTTAGGAATTTGAGCTTTAAGATCATTACAACTCACCAGCCACCACTTTCTTTTTCTTGTTTCTGGGACACACGTGAAATTAAAAAAGAAGTGAATATGGTCCTATGAAGACCAGTCAATATATCTGCCATTATGAACTTGATATGCTGTAATCTCAGAGCAGAGTTTATTTGCCACTTCTAAATTAATGGTAAACTACTTAGATGTCATTTCGTACTTATCTCTGGTAATCTGTTTACTCTTTGTAGCTCCAATCAAGTGTGTCAGCAGCTGGGCTTTTGATGAAAAAGTTTTCTTACACTCGCTATACAAGGTAAATTCACAGTAGACTAGTTACTTACATACGGCAAGTATTAGTATTCTCATTATAATTTTCTTAACCAGTTAGACTCTCGACATGGTAATGAGAAGCCGATTATAATTTATTGACAGGTTTTGGTTTCTCTTTCGCAAGAAAGTTGCATCATCCTATACATCAGGGATGTTGAGAGGCTCCTACAATCACCCCGTCTACACAAATTGTTTGATAGAATGCTGAAGAAACTATCTGGGCCAGTGTTGCTTCTTGGCTCCAGAATATTGGACCCTGAAGATGATTGTGAGGAAATTGATGAGAATCTCACTTGTTTATTTCCTTATAATATTGAGATCAGGCCACCTGAAGATGAGACTCATCTCGTAAGCTGGAAAAGAAGATTGGAAGAGGACATGAAAAAAATCCAGATTCAGGACAATAAAAATCATATTGCTGAAGTACTTGCGGCAAATGATCTTGAGTGCGATGATCTAGGATCAATTTGCCATGCAGACACTTTGGTTCTCAGTAATTATATAGATGAAATTGTTGTATCAGCACTGTCTTTTCATCTGAAGGATAGCACCCATCCAGAATATCGAAATGGAAAGCTTGTGATATCATCTAAGAGGTACACCCTTCATTTTCAAGGCTGTATATTTCGCTATGGAAGAAGACAATTATCTCATCACGCTTTTGTTTGAACAATTGAATATTAAGCTTTTGGTGTTATGATGTCAAGGCTGTATACCTTGCTTAAATTTTTGAATTATTACTTTCTGAATGATGTAATTTATACTTATTTTTTTTATGACAATGAGAAAAAGTTATCTTTTATATACTTTGTTGCAGTTAGTCAAAATTATGTAGGAATGTGGCATTAAATATGCTTGAGATTTGTATCTATTTGTAGTGAATTACCGGCATCAATCATATCCGTCAGTTTATTAAAACTGTGCAAAAGTGCCGAAAATGTGTGGCACTTTTCAAAGTGCCGAAAAATTAAGACACTTTTTTAAATGCCGGAAATTTGAGGCACTTACAAAACTGCCGGATAATTGTGGCACTTTCATAAGTGCCGGAAAATTGCGGCATTTAAAGAAGTGCCGGAAAATTATGGCATTTAAAAAAGTGCCGGAAATTATGGCATTTAAAAAAGTGCCGGAAATTATGGCATTTCTGAAAGTGCCGAAAATTGTGGCACTTTTAAAAGTGCCGGAAAATTGTGGCACTTTTCAAAGTGCCGGAAAATTGTGGCACTTTTAAGTGTCGGAAAGTATTGCCGACGCGACTTATTATGGCACTTATAAAAGTGCCGGAAAATGTGCCGGAAATAGCTTTTATGGCACTTTTTTCTGATTTGTGGCACTTAAAAAAGTGCCACAAAAACCTGTTTTTGTTGTAGTGAATGTGTCTAGACTTACCATTGTACATACTACTTTGTGCCTTTCCGATTGCTGATTGGTTGTCACAATGTATTGGGACTGCAAGCACCAGCCTGTTACAACACGAAATATCTTCCAGGAAATTCTTAAGTCACTCGGCTTCTTCTCCTGCTTTATCCAAAGCTATAAACTCAGATTCCATCGTGGATCTGGCTATACACGTTTGTTTGGAAGATTTCCACGACACCGCTCCTCTACCTATCGTGAAGACATATCCACTTGTGGATTTGGAGTCCTTTGTGTCAGATATCCAATTGGCATCACAGTATCCTTCTAATACTGCTGGATATCTATTATAAAGTATCCCATAATTTAATGTATACTTTAAATACCTTAATACTAGGTTTAAGGCTTTCCAATGATCCTCACTAGGATTACTTGTGAACCTACTTAGTTTACTCACCGAATATGCAATGTCAGGACGCAAACAATTTGTTAAGTACATTAGACTGCCAATTACTTTTGCATGTTCCAGCTGAGAAACTGGTTCTCCTCTATTATTTGCTAAGTGTAGAGTCATATCTACAGGAGTCTTAGCCAGAGGGTAATCAAAAGCATCAAACTTTCGAAGTACATTCTCTAGATAATGGGACTGCGATAGGACTATCCCTTCTGATGTTCTAAAAATCTTTATTCCAAATATAACATCAGTCAATCCCATGTCCTTCATGTCAAAATGCTTATTTAACATACCTTTAGTATTCATGATCAATTCATGAGTACTTCCCATTATCTACATGTCGTCTACATAAAGATAGACAATTATAAATGATTCAGATGTTATTTTAATGTAGACACACTTGTCACATTCATTTATCTTGAATCCGTTTGACAACATTGTTCGGTCAAACTTCTCATGCCATTGTTTAGGTGCTTGTTTAAGTCCGTACAATGACTTTACAAGTTTACACACTTTCCGTTCTTTACCAGGAACAATGAACCCTTCAGGTTGTTCCATGTAAATCTGTTCGTCTATCTTTCCTTTCTTTAGCAGAAAAGATATTCTCAAAGAATGACACATTCCTTGATTCTATCGTCATTCCTTCATTCATGTCAGGAATGTCCGACCTGTGCACTATAAACCGATAGGCACTGCTATTACTTGCATATCCAATGAAAATGCAGTTAATCGTTTTAGGTCCGATCTTGACCTGTTTTGGTTTAGGTACTGCAACCTTAGCCAAACACCCCCACACTTTGAGGTATTTATAAGACGACTTACGATTATGCCATAATTCATAAGGAGTTGTAGTTGGACGTGAGTATGGCTTCCCCCATAAGTTATCGGGTAAGCCTGAACTGATTAACGGTGCATTCATCATCTCCTTAAGAGTATGATTTTTGCGTTCAACTACTACGTTAGACTGAGGTATATATGGAGCTGTCGTTTGATGAATAATGCCAGAATCCCAACATATATCTTCAAACGGAGCTACATATTCTCCTCCTCTATCGCTTCTAATCTTCTTAATCTTTACATTAAGTTGATTCTCAACTTCATTCTTATAAGTTTTGGAAAGCCCCCAGGGCTTCATCCTTACTTTTCAATAGATATACATAGCAATATCTTGTGCAATCGTCTATAAATGTAATGAAATACTTTTTTTCACCTCGAGTTTGCACTAACTTTAGATCACATATATCTGTGTGAACTAATTCTAGAGGTGTTGTGTTTCTTATTACCGAAGGAAGTGATGACTTAGTCATTTTCGCTTCAACGCAAATTTCACACTTGTCAGTCGAATCGAATTTATTCATAGGAATTAATTCTTGACTCACTAGCTTCTTAATTGTGTTGTAATTCACGTGACCTAATCTATCATGCCATAGGACTATCCAACAAGTAAACATAAGAAACACCTTTATTCTTCGCCTCCGGGCGGTAAACATTCATTACATTCATCTTGAAAAGGCCTTTGTCAAGGTACCCTTTTCCAAGGAACAGACCATTCTTGGTCAATACAAACTTATCTGACTCAAATACTAGTCTAAATCCAGCCTTGCTCAGTAGCGATCCGGAAACCAGGTTTTTGCGAATGTCTGGGACATGCAGCACATCCACAAGAGTATGCTCTTTACCTGAAGTCATCTTCAGCACAACCTTTCCAAGTCCCACGACATTGGAAGTAGCAGAGTTTTCTATGTATAACTTCCTTCCAGTGATGGGAGTATAGGATGAGAAACTTTCTTTGTCAGCACATATGTGGCGGGTAGCTCCTGTGTCTATCCACCATTCCCTTGGATTGTCATCCATCTTTGCTATGTTGGCTTCAAACACCATAGCAGCTAGATCAAGTTCCATGTCATTAACGACGTTGGCTTGCTTTATGTTGCCCCTTTCCCTTCTTGGAAGACGGCAATCTCTTGCTAAGTGACCTGGCTTGCCACATTTATAGCAACCATCCTTTTGCTTCTTAGCTGGTCCTTTCTTAGCATTCCATGAGGCTGAGCGTTTCCGCTTGTTGCTAGTGCTTGACTCAGCGAGGTGAACCTTAGCCTCCATTCTGCCTTTGTTGGACTTCTCTTCTGCCTTGGCCTCATTCTTCCTGTTATTCTCCTCAATCTGAAGATGATTCACCAGGTCTTCCAGTCCCATCTCCTTGCGCTTATGCTTGAGATAATTCTTGAAGCTTTTCTAGGCTGGCGACAATTTTTCAATGATTGATGCCACCTTGAACGGTTCTTTCATAACCATTCCTTCCGCGGTTAATCCATGTAGGATTAGTTGGAACTCATCAACTTGGCTGGCAACGGTCTTCGAGTCAACCATTTTGAAATTAAGGTACTTGCCGACTACAAACTTCTTTGAACCGGCATCCTCGATCTTGTACTTCCGCTTCAAAGTGTTCCATAACTCTTTGGCCGTTTCCACGAGACAGTACACATTGTACAGGGCATCATCTAGCCCATTCATGATATAGTTTCTGCACAAGAAATTACCATGATCCCACGCCTCCTTAGCGATGCGTCTTTGATGGTCGGGATCATCAACTGGTATTGCAGGGGGGTCCTCCTTCAAGAACTTCTGCAGATTGAGGGTGGTCAAGTAAAATAGCATCTTTTGCTGCCACCTCTTGAAATCCACCATAGTGAACTTTGCTGGTTTCTCACCATGTGCCGGGTGAGTCGGAGCAGGAACAGGTGCAACATTTTTATTAGTTGCATCAAGAGTCTGACTGGGATTAGGCCCAGAGGACTGAGAGACTTCATTCTCATTTGCCATTTTCAAGAAAACAGAATATCTTCTTGCGATTGTAGGGTAAATATTAGAAATAATATTTGAAAAGACTTTCTTGAAAATAGCAACATAATAACTATTAATAATAAATGAGGAAATTGAAATAATTAAAAGTCGAGTCTTGTGTTGAACACAATTTCCGCAAGAAGATATTGCCCCGTCCAAGTACTTACGGTTGCTAGCAATCTTCTCGTAAGATAAAACGACTTATCGTCTTTTGGATAGAAGTACTTCAAATCAAAAGACTCGGCGAACTTAATTGGTGTTTAGAATTTCTGAACTTTGAAGGGAGGAAGAATGCTACAAAATGATATTTAACTCAATATCTAATGCTTTGGATGAATTGATGAATTTGACAAACTAGTGGGGGTTATTTATAGTAGACGAAGATTTAGGGTGTCTCTTGGGAATAGGCATTAATTGCACCCATTAATTCTCAGCCGTTGGATCAAATCTAGATCAAGGGAGGAAATCTGTTGGGTCGACCCAAATTGGTTGACCCGACTGTCCAAACAGGTGCGGGTCGCCCCAGACCCATTCACCAACCATTATGACTCTAGCCGAACCAACACAATCCAAGTAGGTAGCCCATTCGACAAGCCCAGCGGCCCAAACTGCCATGAAGCCTAAGCGCCTGCCTGAACCTGATCTGGGCCACGGCCCAACTGCCAACCAACCTAAGCCAAACCACAACCACCACCTGGACCGCTATTAAGCCAACTTCGTCAAAAGTTTAAGGCTCCACAGCTCCCATCAACTGATGCGTACGTGCGAAGTGCAAAGTGTGCGCCTCAAAGCGCCCATTGCGACCTTCGCGGGTGTGGTCCAAGTTGAGCTAGTACAAAATTAGCACAATTTGGGCTACTACTTGCATGGTTGGCCCAATAGTCCACCTAGGTTGGCCCAAGGAGATCAACTTATTGACTACTTCTTGGATGGATCCACTTATAAACTAGCATTACTTTACATCTCAAAGCAATGTGGGATAACTCTTTCATATCCCATAAACTCTTCATTTACCCATTTCATTTTGCATACTTTGAGCATTAATTTCTCATTCAACAGAAATTGGTTTTGAGAAAATAAATATATCAAATTAATCTACTCCAAATGTAGATTATTAATATGTAATCAATTTTCATTTTCCTAAAATGAAACCTTACGAAATTTTTGGTCAAAAGTCGATCAAACCTCACTTTTCCAAAATCAAAATTCCAACAATACCAACATGTCATTCTCAAAATGACAATTCAATTACTATTTCTTATCTCGCTTTCTCTGTCTTATCTTAATTTTTATACTTATAACAACTACTCCAAAAATATTTTTCTTAATTTTAGTACAAATATTGAGTGTATCTATAATATAAATGGCAATCCCTTCGTGAACAGTATAATGACAGTTTCATAAGTCAAATTTTTCATTTTGCCCTCACTAAATTGTCCTTTTTCCATTTTGCCTTTAAAAAATTATTTTTTTTTAAATCAAAAAAATTAATTATTTTTTAATTAAAAAAAAAACACGTGTCTTTTCGGGCTTTTACTAGTAGTTCATATTGGGAAGGATGGAGTATATGAAGTGGGCCCACAATTGTTCACCAAATACAAACTAACCCAATTCTAACCTCCCTAATTAAATTAAGTTTTTTTTCAAAAATAAATAAATTAAAGTAAACTAAATCGGTTCCACCCACTGCCTTATCATGTTTTCTCACTCTATATAAACCCATTTCCAACTTCTTTTTGTCTCCACAACAACGAAACAAATAATTCTCTCTCAAGAACACAATTTCCCTCTACAATCTCTCTCGTTAAGATTTATAACAATGTCTCAGGTATTCCTTCCTTTGATTCCTTCAATTCTCCCTTTACAATCACTTTTCTGAATAATTTTTTCATTGTTTAGGGTTTAATAGAAATTATTTCAAGTATATTTGTTTTTGTCCGTGAATTATTTGTCAATTAGATGGTTTTTGATTTGATATTGAATTCTTGATGGGGTAACCGCGTACCATGATTAGATTGATGATCAGTATATCTGGATTTTGGTGTTTCCATAATCTGTAAAATATTGTTGTTGACAATTATATGTGATGAGGCAATTTTACAGGATAGTTTATTGATGGATGATGCTCTTGTTTTCTTATGGTTCTTATTTTATTCTTTAATTTTTTTTGGAAATTTGGGTAAAGCAATCTTTGTGTTCATAATCGATAATCGATTCTAGAATGGAGAATCATTCTGTAACTGTCTCATTTTTAAAGAAATGAGACAGTTTTTGTGGGCAAAACTAGACTATTTTTTCTTGGAAGGATGGATTGTCGAACTTTAGAAAAAATTTGTGTTGCAAATCGAATAGGTGGCACTGGATATCCTTCGAACAAATGGAAATCTTCTCCTGAAAAAGGGTTCTTGAAATCTGCCCTTAGGGTATAGGTATGTATTTTCCCGTTTAGTATGTTGATTAAAGAGCCAAACTGCGTATGATGATTTGGATGGTAGCTTTGGTCCTGCAAGGAAGGAGTGTGTTTTAATATTGGTAAATTAGCTACACGTGAAATTCAGATCATATGTGGTTTGTATATTTTTTTATTTATTTTGAAACTGAACTATTAAAACCTTTATTGGAAGAGTATTCAATATAGTTTGTTTTATGGTGATATGTATCTTGTAAGAGTAATACTTAAGTCACAAAAAACTCTCACAAAATCTTGCTCACAAACATTGTTGTCAATAAGTGATTGGATATTGTATTTGTAGGCCGCACAACTCATTAATTCAATATCCAATCAAGTTTTGTCAATTCTGTTTGTGGCTAAAATTTGTGAGATTATTTTGTGCCCCTAACATTGCTCGATTTGTAATTGATCATGGGGTGAGGGGATTTTGGATAGAAACGGTTACACTCCATTCATGTAGCCCTTTTCACCCCTTAAACAATTATTTGAGGTATTCTTATCATTTTTATTATTATTATTATTATTTATTTTTTAAATTTTTTTTTGGAGTGTGTATCTTCAATTATGGACCAAAAATGTATGGGAGAAAGAAAAAAGAGAGTCACACTTTCCTTTTTGTTCAATGGTCTACAATATATATCTTATGTGTGTCACCCGAAAATAAATGTCTCGAATGCACTTAAAGCATGGAAACATAGTGAAGCAAAGTGAGATATGCCAAAGTTTGACTTTTAAATGTGATTTTATTTAGGATGGAGGGAGAAAGCTTACCGAAAGAGTATTGCTCTCCTTTTCTGTTGTTAGAATTATAATAACCCTGCATTTATTAGGATTTCAGACTTAAGACAGAAATCAGTATTCTTAAACTAGACGAACAGAGCTTAAAATAAATCCCCTATTTTAGCAAATCATTTTCATTCTAATATTTTTAGCTTTAGAACGTGTCAAACCCAGGTATTACTTCTTCATCCCATGTGTTTCATCGAAGAGGGCATTATGTTTTACTTTCTTTTAATATGCTTTTGTTTATGCAGACTGTTGTTCTCAAGGTTGCCATGTCATGTGGAGGTTGTGTTGGGGCTGTTAAGAGGGTCTTAGGCAAAATGGAAGGTTTGTCAACCTTTTCCTCAACTTGTTATTTACCGTCTCCAAGTCTCGCTTGATTTGCTTTTAGAACCAGTTTCATTTCAAAACTGGGCACATTTTAGATAAAGTGGACATTTCCTTGATACTACCTCTGCCCCAGAATATGTCCGATTTTTTTCCATGTTAGTACGAAGGAGCTTTGAGCAATAATTTAAGGCTAATTTAATTATCTTAATAAAAATATAAAACTTGTTATTGATACACCATGATAAATGCTATCAATAACAATTTCTAAATTTTCATTAGGATGATTATTGTTCAAAGTTCCTTCGTACTAACATGAAAAAAAGTGCGTCATTTATTATGGGACAATGGTAGTATTAGTGATGTTATTTCTTAAATTGTCTTCAATTATATATACGGGGACAAATATTATTTACTTGTTCTTTGCTGATACTTATACAATTTATCTGAGACCAGGTCCATATAATCAAAGTTCTAGAAGAAGAATGTTTAGACCTAAGATTAGGATTGCAGCATCTTTATCCTCTATTTTCTTTAGAAAAGTTCTGAAAAATCATGTTTAGACCTAAGATTAGGATTGCAGCATCTTTATCCTCTATTTTCTTTAGAAAAGTTCTGAAAAATCATACGAGTAATCATTCGTAAGACTTAACCAAGCATGGGGGATATGGTCAATTTTGTCGATTTCCTATCTGTGAGAATGATTGCGATAAGGATTTATTTGGGTTATGCAATATCCTTAGTAATGAAAGAGTCAAATACATGGAGATTTATCTTTCTTCAGTTTGGTTTTTGTGGTGTTTTGGCTTGTGAAGGCAAGTGTAGATGATTACATGACAGAGAAAGATGACCATTTCTCTTTCTTATCACAATCTCTGTCAACTTTGTTCCGTGCACACATCATAAAATGATTTTTTTTTCTCAGTTGTTATATGATCCTTGTATCAAAAATACCCTTGTTCATTGTTGCCTAAAGACAGTGGCGGACCCAGGATGAAATTAAACTGGGTGCACAAGTATAGGGATTTGAACCTGGTTCATCCAATTACTAAACAACACCACTTACAACTACACTACCACGCTTTTTGTTACTGGTTCACCGCCACCCATTATATATGACTCTTGTGCCCGCTTCTGCCTAAAGGTGAAAGCTTCTCTGACAATATCACTTATTGAAACATCTGCAGGGGTGGAGTCTTTTGACATTGACCAGGACCAACAAAAGGTGACAGTCAAGGGAAACGTCGAGCCAGAAGCAGTTCTGCAGACGGTTTCCAAGACCGGAAAGAAAACAGAGTTCTGGCCAGCTGAATCAGCAGCCCCAGCTGAACCCGAGAAACCCGCAGAAGCTGTTGCTGTTGCCTAAATATATATACTCATCTAGATGGCATGATTAGGGCACAGTGAGTTTAAATGTAGCCGACTTATCATAAATATGGTGTGACATGGGGGTTTGTTGTTAAAGAAAGCTTTTGTGTGTAAGCTACTGTAGTTTTCTTGCACTTTTCTGTTATGTAATTTTAATCAGTTTATGAAGATATAATGGGCCGATATAATGACTCCTACTATTTACACAATTTTTTACTTCCTCCGATCCAAAATAATTGTCATTTTGAGATACATTTTTGTTCCAATATAATTTTCACTCTTGGGTTAAATAAGGCATTGAATTTCAGCTTTTACTCTCGCATTGAAACTTGAAATAATTCAATAAGTGTTTTATTAAGTGAAGTATTATAGAAGAGAAATACAACTAATATGAGCAAAATTGACAGTTTTTTCATAAGTTATAACTAATTTTCTTAAAACCGATGAAAACTTAAAACACAACAATTATTTTATATCAGAGTATTAAAATAATGTGAAAAAACCTCTGAAAGTGTGATGTCACACACACTTGACAAGTCAAAGATTGACTTACTTAAGATTTGTTACTTTCTTTATTTTAAGTTAATTTAGGTAAATATTATTTATATTGTATTTTAATTGACTAACCTACTAACCAAATATTGGATATGTTTAGTATATATTTTGATTATTTTGTAGAATCTCTCACACAAGGAAAGAGTCATGATAAGGAAAGAATTGCTTGGGTTGATTAAGGAAGATATGAGTCTAATTAGAGAAGATCTCCTCATGCAAATTAACCTCTACAAACAAGGGCTCTTTGGCTATAAATACAAGGCATGTACCTCATTACTTCACACGGTTTTTACAGACTTAGTTACTGAAGCTAAACAACTTTCGAGAGTCTTTTTATGTGTGAGAGAGTTTTGGTTATTTTTGTCTTCTCTTTATGTTCATTTGTGTAACTGATTCAAAATCGAGTTTAATAAGAGAAGTTTTATTGTCTACAGCAAGTTGTTGTAGATAAATGTTATATTTGTGTTTTAACTTTGTTTAAAGCTGTTTTATTCCGCTGTTTTTATCGCTGATGCTAGTACTGGTGTGATAGCATCAGGACTCACATCAGGCATCTGTGCGTTCTATTGTCATTCCTCGCCGCTCAATTTCTTTCAATTGGTATCAGAGCTCCACTCGATTACACTGAGTGAGATCCAAGAAAGAGTGGTCATTATGGAAGAACACTTGAACTTAAATCAATACCGTCCTCCTGTTTTGGATGGAACTAATTATGCTATTTGGAAAGCTAAAATGCGTCTTTTCATCAAAGCAATTGATGAGAGGGCGTGGCTTAGTATTATTATTTCATGGTCTCCTCCTAAGGTTAAAAGTAAGAGTGAAGAGGGGGAAACCTCAGAAAAAAATCTTCAAACTCAAACTTGAGGAAGAATGGACCACTGCTGAAGTTACTCTAGCTAACTATAATTCCAAGGCTCTTGGTGTTATATTAAGTCATGTGGATGAACACATGTTTAGACTTGTAATAAATCAAAATGTAGCAAAAATTGTCTGGGATATTTTGCAAGGTCACTGTGAAGGTGATGATAGTGTTAAAGCCACTAGGTTGAGAATTCTCATGACCAAGTTTGAAAACTTGAGAATGAATGAGAATGAGGACATAAAAAGCTATTCTGCTAAATTGAGAGAGATCTCAAATGAATGTCTCTCCCTAGGTGAGCCTATATCATATGCTAGGTTAGTTGGTAAGATGTTGAGAACTGTTACTGAAAAATTCAATATTAAAATTGCTGCTATTGAAGAAGCACATGATACCACAACCATGGGATTAGATACTCTTGTGGGTAAACTAACCATGTTTGAGATGAACACATCAATTCAACAGCAACATAAAGCTGAAAATATTGCTCTTGCTACTGCTCTCTCAAATGTATCAAAAGTACCAAAAGAGATTGAAGAAATTTCTATAGAAATTGACACTTCAAATTTGGAAACCGAAGATGTTGCCCTTTTAACCAAAAAATTTACTACTTTTCTCAAAAATATACGGGACAACAAATTTCCTTCTAATATTCAAAATACGTTTGAAAAACCAAAGAGGATACTGAGAGTAGTTTCAAGAAACCTACTACTTTTGCTAAGAAAATATCTGAAACTGTTAAATGTAGAGCCTGCAAAGGCTTTGGGCATTATGCCAATGAGTGTGCCAACACTCTGAAGAAAAAGGGAATGAGCTTTTGTGTGACCCTTAGTGATAGTGAGGACGAAGATCAAACGCTAAACTTAGCAATCATGAAAATCTCGCCTCCTAGTCACGAACTACAGACAGATGTAGCTTCAGATGTAATCAAACCAACCATCACATCTTCTGACTCTGAGGTCTACTGCTTTAATTCTTCCCTTTCTGAAAAAATAAAGAATGAAGAAGTATGTGATGGAAGTTACCAAGAACTTCTTGATGCTTATGCTGATTTATATGCTGACCAGGAAAAACGTGTTGAAAAATTGACAGTTTTTGAAAAGGTTAATGGGAAACTCTCTACTGAAATTTCAACTCTAAAAGGTGATCTTGAAAGGGAAGGTTACCACTGAAAATGACAACCAAAAGGATGCCATAGCCAAACTTGAGGTCATGCTCACTAAACGTGATATTGAACTCGAGAAGACCAAATCAGAACTTGAAAAGGCCAATAAAACTTTTGCAAAATTAAATACTGGGAAGGCTAAACTTGAGGAAATTATGAGTATGGGAAATAATTCGAAAAATGGTCTTGGCTATGAATCCACTTTTATGGAAAAAGGTGAGAGTTCCTCAAAAACCAAAGTTTTTCAAAATCATAAAACAAGTTCTAAGAAAAGGAAGTTTGTATGCCATTACTGTTTTATCCCAGGTCACATCAAACCTTTTTGTTACCAAAGAATTCATGATCTTGGAAAATCTGCTCCGCAGATGAGCCCACGGATGTACTCACATCACCACTCACATCACCAGAAGTCTAGACAATTTATGTGGGTGGAAAAGAAAAGTGAGGAATGCAAAGTTGTTTTCACCTCACTCAAGAGCAGCATAGGCAACTCATGGTACTTCGACAGCGGGTGCTCGAGGCACATGACAGGTAATGTTGAGTTTCTAACCGATTACACCACTATCAACAGTGGAAACGTGAATTATGGGGGAGGAGCCCAAGGTAAGATTGTTGGTAAGGGTACTCTATGTGTTAATCATATGCCTAAGTTGAAAAATGTATATCATGTGGAAGGCTTAAAAGCTAATCTCATTAGTATAAGCCAACTATGTGATGACAATTTGTATGTTAAATTTGACAAACATGAGTGTAAAGTGTTTGATAGCACTGATAAATGCTTGTTTACTGGAATGAGGTCTCAAGATAATTGTTACAAATTTGGTGACAACTTAGCTTGTCTTAGTTCCAAAGTAAATGATCTTGAGGTTTAGAATCAAAAGTTAGGTCATGAAAGTTTAAGGAAAATGGAAGAATTAGTAAGATTTAATGTTGTTAAACACTTACCTAAACTTGATTTCAAACAAGTAAGTGTGTGTGGTCCTTGCCAAAAGGGAAAGCAAACTAAGGCTTCCCACAAAAAGGTTGATCAAAGTTCCACTTCTGAAATTTTGGAACTAATCCATATTGACCTTATGGGACCCATTGAAGTTGAAAGCTTGAGTAAAAAGAAATAATCTTTTGTATGTGTAGATGACTTTTCTAGGTACACATGGGTCGTATACTTGAAAGAAAAATATGAAGCACTTTAAGTGTTTAAATTATGATATAAAAAGGTCAAAAACTTGCATGGTAAGAAAGTGATTAAAATTCGATCCGACCATGGAACTGAATATGAGAACACGTTGTTCTCTGAATTTTGTGACTCCAAAGGAATAACCCATGATTTTTCAGCCCCTAAAACTCCTCAACAAAATGGGGTGGCTGAAAGAAATAATCAAACCTTACAAGAGATGGCTCGTGTCATGCTTAGTTCTAAGAATATCTCTAAATGATTCTGGGCTGAGGCTCTTAACATTGCTTGTCACATAGGAAATCGAGTCTACTTGAGAGTTGGGTCAACCATGACTCCTTATGAAATTCTTCTTGGTAAAAAACCTACTCTCAAGTACTTTCATGTCTTTGGATGCATATGCTATATTCTGAATGATAGATATTATTTGTCTAAATTTGACTCTAAAAGTGACAAGGCTGTTTTCCTAGGGTATTCCACAAATAGTCGTGCTTATAGGGTTTACAACCTTAGAACTAAAACTGTGATGGAGTCCATTAATGTTACTTTTGATGATAATGCTGATTTAAATTTAAAAACTCTTGAAGATGATGTCTCAGGTTGTGTGGAAACAATGGAGGATACCCAAAATACAGCTGAACAGACGCAACAAACAGGGCTGCAGAAAGATAATGCAGGTGCTGGTGTGATCACATCACCACCTACATTAGGAAAAAGAGTCTGCTTTAGACTCAGAAAGTTTAGACTGTAAAGAGGAGAATCTAGACCGGACCAGAGACATACCTAGCAGGATTCAAAAGAATCATCCAATCACCCAAGTGGTTGGCAATGTAAATGAAAAGGTAAACACAAGGGATAAACCAAGAGTTGACTACCGTGAATTGGCTGGACTGAGTTGTACATGCTTACAGGTAAGCAAGGTAATCTCTTGTTGTTTTGTGTCACATTTTATGCCTAATAATGTCATAGAGATAATGAAAGATGATAATTGGATAGTTGCTATGCAAGAGGAATTAAACCAATTTGAGAAAAATGATGTGTGGGTCTTGGTTCCTAGACCTAAAAGGGGAATATAATAGGGACCAAATGGATTTTTAAGAATAAGACGGATGAAAATGGGCAAATAACTAGAAACAAAGCTAGGCTTGTAGCCCAATGCTATACCCAAATAGAGGGGATTGACTTTAAAGAAACTTTTACTCCAGTTGCTAGGATAGAATCCATTAGGCTTTTACTTGCCATTGTATGTTATTTGGACATCACTCTATATTAAATGGAAGTAAAGAGTGCTTTCTTAAATGATGTCCTTAATGAAGAAGCCTATGTTGAGCAACAAAAGGGCTTCACTGATTCCCATTGCCCTGATTATGTTTACAAACTAAACAAAGCCTTGTATGGCTTAAAACAAGCCCCTAGGGCTTGGTATGGGAGGCTAACTGAGCACCTCATACAAATGGGTTTTAAGAGAGGTGAGGTAGATAAGACCTTATTTATTTTGAAAGATAAAGAGGAGATTTTAGTAGCCCAAATTTATGTAGACGACATTGTTTTTGGATCTTCATCCAAGAATATGTTAGACTACTTTGTCAATAGTATGACCACCACCTTTGAGATGAGTATGGTGGGTGAATTAAACTATTTCCTAGGTATTCAAATAAAACAAAATAAGGAGGGAATGTTCATTTCACAAAGTAAGTAGGCCAAAAATTTGGTCAAGAAATTCTCTTTTGACAATGCCTCTCATCTTAAGACTCCTATGGGATCATCCCAAAAGTTGTGTAAAGACGAGGATGGTGAGGATGTTGACCCCACCTTGTATAGAAGTATGATTGGAAGCTTGTTGTACCTTTCAGCAAGTCGTCCTGACATCATGTTTAGTGTGTGCCTGTGTGCTAGATATCAAGCTTGCCCAAAAATTTCCCACCTTAAAGCTGTAAAAAGGATCATTAGATATGTTGGGGGACTGTCAATTTAGGGCTAAGCTATACTCGTGAGACTAATACTAATCTGGTAGGATTCAGTGACTCTGATTGGGCAGGCAACACTGATGATAGAAAGAGCACAACTGGGGGTGTTTTTATCTTGGGAACAACTTAGTATCTTGGTATAGTCGAAAACAAAACTGCGTATCCCTCTCTACTGCTGAGTTGGAATAAGTTGCTGTGGGCAGTTGTTGTTCTCAACTTCTTTGGATGAATCAGATGATTAAGGATTATGGGCTTAAAAGTGATATTCTAACTGTCTTTTGTGATAATCTAAGTGCCATAGAAATATCAAAAAATCCTGTTCAGCACTCACGTACAAAACACATTGACATTAGACATCATTTTATTCGTGATCTTGTTGAGTAGAAAATCATTAGCATGGAATCTATAAGTATTGAAAAATAGTTGGCTGATATTTTCACCAAAGCCCTTGATTTTCAGAGATCTTCTACCCTAAGGAAGTCTCTTAGTTTGTGTGCCATCTGATGGTGTGATCCCCCGTGTGATCACATCAGAGCCTACACCTGTATATTTTATTTCTAACAAAAAAAAATGCATTGCACAATGTTTCTCAGTGTGGTCACTTGTATTACATCTCTGACACGACTCCTCTCTGAATTGTGAATTCTTCTTAAAAGGTGTCAACAACTGTTGACTCAAATTTATCCTATTGGATGTCTCTTGGTGGGTGCCTAATCTAAGGGAAACAGCTGCTCCACTCTTGGTATGAAGTTATTTCAATGTAATCAAAATGACTTCAAGAGAAAGTTTGAGTCAAATTGACAAGATCATTCGAAAGAGGTTTATCCAAGAAGGTAAAGAAGAGTGAAAGCTACCCATAAATCTTTCCCCACAAATAAATAATGGGTGGGTGCATCCTAGAGGCCAAGCAAGACAAGATTTCAATTCATTGACTTTCTTAGAGGAGATGTGTCCCCTGATGTGATCACATCCCAAACCACACATATACTGAGACTCATCCTTCACATGTTTGTGCATTATGCATCATTCTCTTAGACATAAATTAGGTCAACCTGGTCAGTGGTGAAAATATTGTTCAAATCTTTTTCTTTCCCTAATTAATTTGGTTAAAAGATCTTATGCTCAACAAAAATTTTGAATCTTATATTTATGATGTTCATGTGTTTATGGGGAGTATATATATGCAGATCTTTTGTGATTTTTATGGTAGGTATATCATCCACAAAAGGGAAAAGGAATTCAATTTCTACAAGGAATTTTTTTTATCCTTATCATCTAAGGAATTCCAAGAGGTTAAGGCAAGTTATTCTTTAATTCGGATGCCAAGGTATTAAGTTCCCATTTAAGCTCTACCTCTCCTATGTGTCCTTTTCCTAATAGTTCTTTAATTCATGCTATCACATCTTATAAAACACCTATCACTTCACCATTAATCTCCACCGGCTCCTTCTCTCTCTAATTCCTCTGCAATTACAAAACCCTCTCTCTGTTTTCTCTCATCTCTCTCACTAACAGATTCAATGGCTTCCCCAAGCACTACCGTCTCACCACCGCCATCTCCATCTGCTCCAACCGAAGGAACGATTGACTTGTTTGTTGATACTGAGGCAACTCCGGTCTCAATTTCGCTACCTGGGGCACCAGACAACGTCATTGACGCTAAAAATCCAGGTGATCTCCGGTCGATTGGGGTATCTGCTTGGCATGGAGAAAGGACAAAATTGGTCCCTAAGGTAAAATGGGTTCTCGCCCAAGATGGAAAGCTACTCTCCTAGGGCTAGGCTGAACATGGCTGAACCTGATTTTTTGGGAGGAGATGACGATGAAGATTATGATCCCAGTGCAGACTTGAAACGAAAAAGGGGAAATTCCTCCACAGCAAGCTCCGGCAGCTCATCCGAAAAGGCTGCACAGCCTAAACCTAGGCAAAGGAAATATTTGAAGCTATCTGTCTATTCAAGCGACTCTGATGGACCTTAAGCTGATGATTTTGAAGTTGTTCAACGAAGGGCTAGGTCTGAAGAAATTAATGACTTAAGGGCTTCAACTGAGGAGATAATGGATGCTGCTAACCATGATATTGAGGATATCTTTGCCCATGTGATTGTAACTCCCAAAGATTTGGCAACATCAAAAGTTATAAGCTCTGTTCCTACCTCTGAACCTTCTACTGCTATTCCCT
Organism: Adenophora triphylla var. japonica; assembly: GCA_022495995.1. NCBI lineage: Eukaryota > Viridiplantae > Streptophyta > Magnoliopsida > Asterales > Campanulaceae > Adenophora > Adenophora triphylla. The sequence goes on from JAFEMH010003502.1 coordinate 93,208, forward strand.
CAGCCATCACACCTCCACTATCACCAACTATCGGGAATCTTCCCTCAGTCTGTGCACATTATGAAGAAGAGGAAGACAATGAAAACATCCCTCTGCAAGCCCTAATGGACCTAAGAAAGGGAAAAGGCATCTCTAGGAAATCAAAGGCTGAGGCAATTGCCTCTATTGCTACCCAAGTCCCTCTCATGGACTCAGATGATGATGATGAGGCAGAGGATGAGACCTTCAAACTGGGCAGAGAGGAACTGGAAGCTGAAAAAGAAGATGTTGATGATGATGTGATCACATCAGCACCCACACCAAGGAGGAAAAGCTTGAGAAATACCTAAGCCTCAGTGAGTTCAACGCCTGTGTCTAGGCGTACCATAAGACCTAAAGCCTCCAAAACCTCTGTAAGTTCACTCTCCTCTAAAACTTTTTATGTCAAGTGATGTATTGGGGAGATATGAATTCTTAAGGATGAAGGGATTCATTGTTGAAAGAGTTATGGATCAAAATTTTGAGGATGTTGGGATGGTCAGATACTTGAAGGAAAAATGCCTTCTACACACAGTCACCTACCCCTCTATCTTTTTCCTTCTTTGGGCTGTGAATTTTATGCTAGCCTCCTTCAGGCAATTCAAGACCCTAGGTCTGAATGTTTTGAGAAAGTGTGTGTTCTAGGTAAAACTATTTCATTTTCCCCAGCTATGATAAATTCATTTCTTCAAACTCCTAAATATTCCTCTTATGGCTCCCAAAAATGAAGTTGCCAATTCTATTTCCAATGGCCTTGACCCAATTTGGCACAATCAATATAAGTGCACAATGCTTACCTCCTTGTGTGGCTTCCTGTTTAAAATTGCCACTCTCAAATGGAAGCCTACGTCCAACCGGAACATTGTCACCTTAGCCCATGACGACCTCATTCACAGACTCTTTACTGGTTTGGATTTCAATCTTGGTGAAATTGTGTTTGGTAGCTTTGTCCAGTTTGCTGAAAAGGAGTTACCCTTGAATCTTCCTTTTCCTTGTTTAATTTATGGGTTGTGTTTAAAGCGGGACAAAGGCTGTTGAGGCATAAATTCAGCAGCCACTTGTTAATTTCAAACACTTCTATTTTCAAACTCTTTCTCAAGTTCGAGCCTAGGATATTTTTTCTCTGAAGTTTCTTCAATTTCTTGTTGATTTCTCCTTCCTAATCAACTCTAATCCTTCCCCAAACACATAATCAATGGCTTAAGAATGAAGGAATCCGACATTGGATAGTTATTTGTGTCGAAAAGACTATCTCCATGATGACCTCACCTTTGATTGCCCTAAGCACATTTCGCATGCCATTCGCGAGGGTTTGGTATGAATTTCACCTTCAAACTCATTTCCATGATTGCACTGTATCAATTCCATGTTTTTTAATCCATCAATTCATCAAAATTGGATATTTCCTTCCCTTTATCAAGAACTAGGTTCAATGTCAATGCATTCTAGATTTCCCAAGCCTTTGTTGAATTTTAATGAAGCATTTGTGTATATATGAGTGCCCTACCCGATTTGGATTGTAGGAGGGATTGATTTGGGTAGCCAAACCCGAGTTTGTGCATGATTCTCTAGTATGCATGCCAAGTGTTCCTTGAAATGCTCCAATGAAAAATTTCTTCTATATTCTTGAAATTTTTGCCATGAATGATCTCTAACAATGTTTCCTTGTCTTTCTTTGTTTTGCAGCCGTACAGGCCAACCAAGAATTGTCGGGGGCAGTGTCAAATTTGCCAAGGCTGTGTGGGACAAGGTCAAAGTCCTGAACAGGGTTCAGGCTAGAGTGGAGCAGACGGGGCTTCACACTTTTGTAGATAACATCCGCGATATGAGGGGAACTCCTCAGGTTCTCCAGGCTATCAGGGAGAGATGGTGCGATACTACCCATACTGTTCACTTATATTTTGGGGAAGTGACTATGACTCCGATCGATTTCTTGGCTATCACCGGGTTAGAGTATGCTGGCAATCCTCTTCCGGCGATTGGGGGTTACAAGCCGGCGAGCCCAGCCGAGTGGAGGCAACTTATTGGTTTTGTCCCTAGCAAGATCAAAGGATTTACTATCGAGCTTGCTCCCCTTCGCAGTCAGATTGAGGCCTATACAGATAGGGCCAACGCGATCGTGGACCGAGTCGTGAGGGGTGCCCTCTGGTATATTCTGTCGGAGACAATTTTTGCCAACCATTCCTCCACTGCTCGTACCTCTCTTTTGGGGATTTTGGAGGATCTCGACTTGGTGAGCACGTACGATTGGGGCTCAACTGGTCTAGCTTTCTGTTACCATGCCATGGATGAGGCATGTAGGCACACCAAGGATACCATGCAGGGGTATTCTTATGCTTGGGAGGTATATTTATGACTTTGTCTTGTCGCTTATTTGAACATTTTATCCATGCTTTGTACTGAATCCTGCTCTATTTTCTTGTACAGATATGGGGATACGTCGTCTTTTCTTTGCACAAGTTCGAGCTAAACGAGCGTGGTGCTCAGTTTCTGGATATCAAGTGATGGAGCCACTCCAACCGTATCATGGATGAGGAGGAGGGGGAAGATTGGACCCTTATTGTCGAGGAGGCACGGGTCTTGCTGAACAGTTTCAGCTTTGAGCAGCAGGGCTTGTATCCGTGGACCCTGTTGGAGAATGAGGTGCATGGCGCATGGGCCATCACTGATACATAGAGGATCTTGGTGTCACTCGAGGGTGATACCATGTATTTAGGTGAGAGAGTCTTCTCTCAGCATGGTAGGGGTTCACTTGTCAGGAGAGTACCAAAGGATCTGCCCAGAGAGATGTACCCTACTTTTCCGATTCCTGCTGAAGTAAACGCCAATTATGTGTATGGATATTCAGCAGAGGACTATGTGGTCCTAGGGGTTTCGTATGAGGAATTACTGCCTCGTCTGATGGGTCCCCTTGTGGTAGGTGGTAGGCAGCCACATGCACATGCATCTGCTTCTGGCTCGTCGGCCCCAGGCTCTTCTTCTCAATACGTGGGTCCTGTGCCCTTTTGTGCCAGATTATGGTCCTCCGAGCTACTCGTACACAATGGGAGGCATGCAGATGATGGGCTCCATCCCGATCACGGATCATATTCCAAAGGGTTATCGCCTCCCTTTCGATGTCTCTTCGGTAAGACTGATACATTTTTTCTGCTTATACTGTTTCTTGTATCATCCATATATGTGTATATGTCCAATTCTTTCTGAGTATCTCCTTTTGTTAACAGATCACCATGTCCGCTGCGGATTACAATCGTGGGACGAGTAGGATGGATGGATTGATGGCCTTGGTGTCGGACCTCTCCGAGAAGCTATTTCATAAGGCGGCTTCGGCGGCATCGACGATTGCCTCTGCGGTGACCCCTACTTGCGGAGCCAAGAGATCGAGGAGGGATGGTAGCCCCGGTGATGGTGATGATGGCGGTGCCGGTATCTCGGGAGATATGATAGCATATGTCTCACTTGATCCCCCATATCTTTGAGATCATCTGGAATCTGTAAATATTGGTCGGGTTGGCCCAAAACATTTTTTTTTCTTTGGTACCTGTTAGCAAGTAAGCTGCACAACAACAACACTTTTTCCTATTCTTATTTACTAACCTAGTTCTAATTAGTTAGTTTTCCCGACTTCCGTGGTGATATCCACGAGAAATATAATGGCCAATTCTTGTCATGTTTTGGGTATGTATTTGAGAAGGTTTTGACATATATATTGGGTATGAGGAATATATTTGCAGGTTTCGAGACTTGTTTTGGAAAGTCGGGGCTAGATTGATCTTTTGTGCAGAAATTCTGCAGAATTTACATAAGGGTTGTCTCGCGCGGAACAAGGTGTCTCGCGCGATACACGCTTCTCATGCAAGAGTTCTTTTGCTTTTCGATCAGGATTTTTTCAAGTTTTCCTTTATAAACACATGTAGTCCTCTCCAACACCGCATTCAGGCCTCAAAAATTCTTCGGATATTCTATTATGACCAAATTCTTGCTTTCTTCTTCAACCCTTTGATCCATGACTTCCATGGAAACTGCTCCAACGTCCATGATTGTTGATGAATTTTCTTTGCCTCTCGACGCAATCCAAGCTTTCAAGCAAGCATCAAGGAGTTTTGTGAGATCGTTTCACAATCGTGCTCGCAATAGGTTTATTGAAGAATTTGGATTTAGAATCCTCTTTACTTTGAAGAATCTCCAATCGGATTGGAATATTTTGCAGGGAGCTGCTAGATTTTGGGATCCTTCTCTTCATCTCTTTAATATCTCCCTTAATGAGATGGTACCCACTATAGAGGAATTCGCCACTATCTTGGATATGCCTTTGATCGATGAGATTGCAATTCCTAAGTATGATAGAAATCATTCGGAGGCTTTGAATGAATTATTGGGAATTCCCCTTGATATTTGTTATGAGTTGGTTCACCGTCGGTGGGTGGATTGTTCTTCTTTTCCCGAACGCTTTGGTGGAGATTCGGATGATGAGGCTTTCCATGTTTATAAACGGAACTTCTTGGCCCTTTCTCTTTTTGGAGATGTATTGTTCACATGTAGGGGTGGCTTGGTTGACTCCCAATTGGTGGAAATTGTCTTGCAAGCTAGGAAACGTTCTAGGAACATCCTTCCTTTAGTATTGGGCGAGACCCTTCATGGTCTTGATGAGCTGCATAGGACCGGTGCCATGACTCAAGGGAGTCCTCTCTTGTTGACTATTTGGCTTAGAGAAAATCTCAAATTGGTAGCCCCCCGTTGGATTAATCACCCTTTTATGTATCATATGAGGAAGCTTTTGATCAAGGATCTTTCGGAAGATGAGTGGGCTCAATTGATTGCAAAGGCCACTACCACATATATTATTTGGTGTCCACCGTTTTGGAGATTGAACAAGTATGTTGCCAATACCAGGGGTTTTGATAGAGTTGTGCTTCCGGGTTTGCGAGATTCCTCTTTCTATTTTCCCAAGCGGGTGCTCCGTCAATTCGGTCAACAACAGGACACTTTTATTTCTGAAGGAGCCTCTCGTGAAGTATCCTATATTGGTCCAGAGTTTGCAAGGGTGTTAGCTCAAGCTTGGGGTGAAGGGACTAGTCGAGATCGTTGGACAAACCTTCAAAGCTTTGATGCAAGTGTCTTCTTATTGGATAAGTACTTGGATTGGTTCTTCCATAGTGGCAACCCAAATGCGGAAAAGATTGATGAAATATGGCGTCCATTGTTAGGAAACTCTTTTGTGGAGAGCAGTGTTTTGAGAAGGAGCGAGGCCCAATCGGATCCTGCTAATGTAAGAACTGATCCAACCCAAGATTTCCTTGATGGGGATTGGTATCAAAAAAGAGGTAACAGTCTCTCTGGAAAGATGCAAGCCTTGGATAGGCCCAATGTCTTCAAGAGGCTTTCAAAATCTGTTTTCACTCGCCTTGATGGATGTTCTTCCTTGAAGGGCCCGAATCGCAAAAGAGATCGAGATGATGGTAGTGATCATGTCTGCCGGTCTACAAAGTCAATGAAAGGCTAGATCCTAGAGAGTACCAAGAGATTGCTTTGATAGATCAAATAGTTTAATTATTAGTATATTTTTTTTCAAGATTCTTAGCTTAGCAAATTTGTCGTTAGAATTTTCCTTTTGTTATCAGCAAATGCATTCGATTAATACAAGGACAAGATTTGATTTTATTATTTGGTTAGACTGAACCTGAAGGCTGCCTACGTTCCTCTTTTACATCAATTAAATAAGTGGCTCAGGTCGACGTAGTTCATTTTTGAGAGAAATTGGACAAAAATTCATTTTCTGACAGAGGGGTAGTCTCGCGCGAGACAAGGCCTTTTTTTTTTAATGCATACCCTGGTTTCTGCCTAGAACACCTTTTCAGGTTTTCAATCTAGCGGGCTTCTTTTCTTGTGCGAGCTCTAATTTTTGCCTAGGCCGTCCCTTTTGGGATTTTCAACCTAGCGAGGTTTTTTTTTAAGAGGCCAAGTCACGCGAAGTACTTCTTGAGTTTGTCCATGTTGACCGGCTTTGGTAGTTGATCTCCATCTAAATCCACCAGCTGAAGGGCTCCCCCAGAGAATATCTTCTTTACGATGTAGGGTCTTATCCATCTTGGTCCCCACTTGCCTAGAGGGTTAAAAGGTCCAGGGCAGTATTCGAGGAGAACTAGGTTGCCTACTCTTATATTTCTTGTTTTGACTTTTTTATTGAAAGCTCTTGCCATTCTTCTTTGGTAGGCTTGAGTATGCTCGGCTGCTCCCAGTCTCCTTTCGTCTAGCTCTTCGTATCTATTTTCCAACCAGTCGACTTCGTTTACTTGATTTTCTAGGAGAACCCTAAGTGAAGGTATCTCCAGCTCTATAGGTAGAACGACTTCCATTCCGTACGTGAGGGCATATGGAGTTTCGCCGGTGGCTGTTCGGACCGATGTGCGGTATCCCCAAAGTGCGAAGGGTAGTTTGTCGGACCAATCCTTTCCAGTGACTGCCATTTTCCTGATGATGGTTTCGATCGTTTTATTTGCGGCTTCAACTGCTCCATTTGTTTGGGGCCTGTAGGGAGAGGACTTGCGCCTTACGATTTTATATTCTGTCAAGAGACGGTCGGTTTCTTTCTCAAAGTGGGAGCCATTATCAGATATCATCTCTTGCGGCACCCCATATCGGAAAATGATGTTGTGTTTGATAAACTCTGCTACCTTTCTGGTGTTCAAGATTTTGTAGGAAGCGACCTCGATCCATTTAGTGAAATAGTCGATGGCTACTAGAACGAAACTGTGCCCGTTGGTTCCTGCGGGTGTAACCTTTCCAATCACATCTATGCCCCATGTAGAGAAGGGCCAAGGGGATGTCATAGGGTACAGTAAGGAAGGCGGTGCATGCTGAAGGTTAGCGTGTATCTGGCATTTATGGCATTTCTTGACCATGTTGGTGCAGTCTACTTCCATGGCTAACCAAAAGTATCCTTGTCTGATGATCTTCTTGGCGAGCATGTTTCCGCTCATGTGGGTTCCACACACTCCTTGATGAACATGGTCCATTACCTCTTGGGCCTCTTCTTCGGTGGCGCAGAGGAGGTTCCTTTTGGAGTACTTTTTGAACAAGTGATCAGCAATGATGACATAATTAGCTGCCAATCTTTTAAGGGCAACCTGAGTTTTCTTATCGGCCTTAGGTGGGAAGGTTCCATCCAGGATGAAATTCCAAATGTCATAGTACCAGGGTTTCTTATCGGAGTCGTCGATGGTGGCGCATTTAGATAACCACTCATCCTTGTAGTCATGGAGGTCTATGACGGCGCAGTAGGCATGAGTTGCTTGTCGAGTTACTTTAAAGGGTTTTACTGCTTTTCCTGAATGGATTTCGACCAAGGAAGCAAGCGTAGCCAAAGCATCTGGAAACCGGTTTTTGTCTCTGGGGAGGTAGTGGAACGAGACATCTTGAAATTGTTGCACCAACTCTTGGAGGTATGCATTATATCTTTGAAGGGTTGGATCTTGGATCCTCCACTTCTTCAGGGTCGGGTTGATGATCAACTGAGAATCTCCATACACCTCAAGTCTAGTCACATTGCGTTCTAGGGCTGCTTCGAGTCCTGCTATACAGGCTTCGTATTCGGCAGTGTTATTAGTGGCATCAAAGTCGAGGTGTATTGCTAGCGGAGTATAGTTGTCGTCGGGATCTACCAATAACATTCTGATGCCATAACCTTTCTTATTGGCTGCGCCATCGAAAAATAATTGCCACTTATTTTCGTCCTCTATACTCATGATGTCTTCATCAAGGAATCGCGGGTCTTCCCCCTTCACTTCGTCACAAGAAAATTCGGATAACTGATTTGCGAATACGCTCCCCCTGACGGATTTCTGAGTGACGTAAGGGATATCATATCCCACGAGCATGAAATACCATTTGGCCAGGCGCGGAGACAGGTCAGATTTGTCAAGGATGTACTTTAGAGGATCCATTCGTGCGATGAGGCAAACTGGAAAAGCTTCCATATAGTGTTTTAACCTATGAGTTATCCAGACGAGCGCATCACAAGACTTATCGAGTGGAGAGTAGTTGACTTCAGTGCCCTAGAATCGACGGCTGACAAAGTAAATTGCATTCTCTGTGTGGGAATCTGGCTGTTCTTGAGCAAGCATATCCCCTAGTGCATTGTCAGTAACCGTGAGATAGAGTTTAAAGGGTTTCTCCTTGTGCGGTGGAACTAGGATGGGTGGGGAAGTTAAGTAGTGCTTTACTTCCTCGAATGCTTCTTGACATTCCTCTATCCATTCTTGTGGTGCGTTTTTCTTAAGTAGCTTGAAGATAGGATCGCACATTGTAGTCAGTTGATTGACGAATCAACTGATGTATTGGAGTCTGCCCATGAATCCTTTCACCTCTTTCTGTGTTTTTGGAGGTGGAATGTCTATGATAGCCTTTATCTTGGTGGGGTCTGCTTCTATGCCACGTTCGGTGACCATGTATCCCAAGACTTTTCCTTTGACCACCCCGAATGAGCATTTTGCGGGGTTTAGCCTCATCTTGTGTTGCCTTGGTCTATTGAAGAATTTTCTGAGATCTATGAAGTGCTGACCATCTGTCCCTCTGGAGTGGATAATCATGTCTTCCACATATACCTCTATTTCCTTGTGGATCATATCATGGAATAGTGTTGTGACTGCCCTCTGATAAGTAGCCCCCGCATTCTTTAGACCAAACGGCATGACCGTATAACAAAATGTTCCCCAAGGTGTGGTGAATGCTGTTTTGTGTTGGTCTTCTTCTGCCATGAGAATTTGGTTGTATCCTGCGAAACCATCCATGAATGAGCGAACTTCATAAGTTGCGGTAGCATCGACCAACATGTCTATGTTTGGCAATGGAAAGTCATCTTTAGGGGATGCCTTGTTCAGGTCTCTGAAGTCAACACAAACTCGTATTTTCCCATTTGCTTTGGCCACCTGCACTGTATTGGCTAGCCATTCTGGGTATTCAATTACCTTGATAAATCCTACATTCAGGAGCTTCATTATCTCTTCTTTCGCCTGCATCAACCATTCGGGCTTAATCTTGCGCAGTTTCTATTTGACTGGTTTGGCATTAGGTAGCAGCGGTATTTTGTGTTCCACGATCGATTGATTTAAACCTGGCATATCTTTGTAGCACCAAGGGAAGACATCGATATATTCTCTGAGGAGCTGTATTAGGGTTTCTCTGTCATCCCCTTTGAAGAAGTTGCCGATTTTGGTTTCTCTGGGGTCTTCTATCGTCCCTAGGTTAATCATTTGCATTTCCTCATTGTCAATAGGGCCATTCTTTCCACAATGACCTACTTGATTTGCTAATTCTTTCAAGATTTGTTCGTTTTCTTGATCTATCTCATCATATAATTCATTATTAACTTGTTCGCTATATTTATTATTATTAGTTAATTCATCATTCACGATGTTAGCAATCTCAGGGTACTCGAAAAGATCAAATTTTTCATTAAGGAAGTAGGGGAATACATGCTCTGCCACCGCCTCAATTTCCTCTTGAGCGATTTCATCAGAGACGGAGCGTGACTCTAAAGTTAAAATTACAGGTCCTATCTTCCTGTGGGGATAGGGAGTACAACCAAGTTCTTTGATCATGAAATCTTCATCAACAACTGGTCCCCCGGTGATGTGCCAGTTTAGAATTGGCTTATCACACTTCCGGATTAGCTTCGTGTAATCAATAATTGGAGCGTCCCCCTTAGATATTGCATGGATCTGGTTGTCTTCTAGTCGGCACAGATTCTCGAATTGTTGCAGCATGTCCTCTCCCAATACAAATCCCCATTCATTGGTCACTTCGGATTTCGCACCCCACAAATCTTTAAGGATTGGTGGGACGGGTTCTATTTCATCTGAAGAAGCGTTGCAGTCGTTTGAAAATTTCAAAGCCTGGATGGCGCTTTCCTTCATCGTCAGCCCATGGTTCTGGAAAGATGAAATATGGGATGTCTTCCCTTTCTTGAACGAAATAGCCATTGAGCATTTTCCGGTATGGTTCGAGGTTGTGGCCCTTGGTCCTTGGGTTATGGTGACCTCTGTATGCAATTCCTTCCCACTTGATTTGAGTAAGGGTACACTCTTCTTCTTCACTTTCATCATGAATGGTAAGGATATATCCTAGGTCATGTTTTGCGTGCGGTTGGGGAACAGGCGGTGGCTCTATTACCCCTTGCAAGTATTTGCCAAGTCCCAAATCAGGAAAGTACCCCTTTGCTTGCATCATTCTTAAAACAGGAAGGTTTCCAGAAAACCAAAGTGCTTTGGAGTAGTCATTCTCGTTGCAAGTCTGGATGACGTTAATGGTGTTATCCTTCTCGATTTCGAAACAACTGAACAAGTAGTCGGAAGTGCTATGATGTACTTCAAGGATAGGGCTGGCGGTAACCGTTTCCCATGTATTGTGACTATCATGTTGTTGTATTTGAATTTGATACACTGGTGTAGGGATGAAGGTACACCCCCTATGTCATGTAGCTAAGGGCGGCCAAGTAATAAGTTGAAGGATGCTGGGATGTCGATGACTTGAAATTCAACATTCATGATGACCTATCCCATTTCTATAGGTATTGTAAATGAGTCCAGAGCAGTTCTAGCAGTGCAATCATAACCTCGTACAGTGTGCCCTGATGGTTTAAGGTCCTTGTGGGTGAGACCCAATGATGACAAGGCTTTCTTCAGGAGGATGTTAATTGCAGACCCGTTGTCGACTAGAATGTGTGGCATTCGATATCCATTAACCTTAGCAGTTATGTACAGGGCCTCGTGATGATTGTTCCCATATGATGGGAGGTCCAAATCAGTGAAGGTGATGACATTGCCAAATTGCACGTGGCCAATCATTTGAGTAAGATCTTCAGGTGTTGCTTATGAGGAAATGGACATTTGAGCCAAAGATTTTTTCAACATCTCGCGATGCCTATGGGATGCTCCTATAAGGTCCCAAACTGATATGTTTGCTTGTGTTTTCTTTAGCTGGGCTAAGAGGGGATCGTCGGGTTCATTTGACGATGAAGCCTTTGTTTGTTCAGGAGGATTTTCTTCCCTTGGGTCTTTGTTGATAATCACCCGACCAGATCGTGTGAGGAGATTGACTGTTTTAGGTCCTTTTCCTTTTTGCTCTAAAGATTTCATCCCAAGACATCATGTATCAGAAATAAAATTTATTAAATTCTAGAGGGCTCTCGTCCCCAATTGTGGCTAGACGAGTAGGATCCTCGAAGCTACTTCCTATCTCTATTAGATTGACATCATTGTTTGGTAGAGGATTGGTGACAACATTGGGAAGCCCTATTTCTCTAGCATCAAACAAATCTTGGATCACATCCTTCAAGTGGAAGCATGAGTTGGTGTCGTGGCCAGTAGCGTTGTGAAACTTGCAGAAGAGATGATGAGCATGATTAGCGGGAAGTTCTTTCTTTGGTGAGCCACCCTCTCTTGGTTTGACCTTTCCATTCTTGACAAGCACATCAAGAAGTTCTTCTTGAGTGATTCCTTCGAGTTTGTCGTAATGTCTATCCTTTTTCTTCTTTTGTGGTGGAGGTACTGCTGAGTATTTACCATTTTCAGGATGATTGAAGACTATAGCATTGACGGAAGCATCCTTGGAGTTAGAAGAGGAAGAGGAGCTCTTGTTGTAGCGGAACCCACTTTCTTTCTTGGCTTCTTTCTTCTGTTTGATGAGGTCATCTACCCGTATCCCGGATTTGTGGAGTTCGGCAAAGCTAGGGAAATAGTTACCCGCAAGTTTTTCTTGATACTCATCTCGGAGACATTGAATGAGAATGTGAATTTGCTTGTCTAGGCTTGGCCTATCAACAATTTCGGTCAGTTTGGTCCTCCATCTTTTGACGAAGTCTGTAAATGATTCGTTCGAGAGTTGCTTGGTTTGCTCGAGATCCCTTCTAGTAGTGCGGTAAGTAGAGTTGTCCTCAAATTGCTTTTGGAAGGTATGTCTGGCAAGTGACCAATCAAGCCTTGTGGAGAGTCGAAGGGTCATGTACCAATCTCTAGCGGCACTGTCAAGAGTTTGTGCGAAGCATTGAGCTAGCAAGTTGTCATCAACACCCATAGGAAGCATGGCCCAAAATTAGGTTTCCAAATGGGTTTTAGGACAAGTAGTGCCATTGAACTTTGCAATGTCGGGTGTTTTGTATTTTTGAGGAAGCTTTGACATGGATTGACGAAGAGTGTCATAGTCAATAGAGAGCGAGGCTCCCTTTCTCACATCGAGGGATGCGAGTTTCTTTTCTAGCATTGCTATGGTAAAGGGTTCGTTTGCTTTCTTGCTTTCCCCCTTGCTTTCCTTCTTGGAAGCATAACTCTCATTATCAGAGGAGGAAGATGATGAGCTAGGCTCATACTTCTCTTTCTTGCTCTTGCTCTGGCGACGACTCTTAGTCTTTCTGGTGTATGATTCTTCTTCTTCTTCGGAGGAAGAATCATTTTTCTTCTTCTTTTCATTTGTGGCTAGTGCCGCCCTAAGCTCTTGGATTTCCTCAATGAGGGTATGGATTTGGGATGCTTGCTCCTCTAAGCGGCATTGGCTTCTTCTAGAAGTTTGTGATTGTTTTCAGACATGGTTTCGTCACCCGGGATATCCTCGATGCCGAACATTGTGTTGGGAGAGTCTTGATGTTGATGTAGCTTCGGAAAACTGACATATAAGTATAGAACTTGTGTCAAGATCAAATCTAGCCCCAACGGATCAGAAGAAGGCTTAAAGGTTTCAGGCTCAGCACAGTAAACAGAAGCTTTGTCCCGCGTGGAACAAATAGTCTCGCGCGAGACAATCACACTGAAAGTCGATTTTTATTTGTCCTAAATTTGGTCGGAACGGATAATCCATTTTAAGTGGCTTCTAAGGTCTTTATCCAAACCTAACGACTTAGTAATCAATCCGTTCTTTGTAAAATAAAGCCATGTAAAATTGATTTGAAGGATTTTTCCTTTTAAAGGGACCATGCTCTTTGAAGGGACAATTCCGAAAGGGTCATTCCGAAGGGACTTTTTTTTTTCGGAAGGGACTTTTTCGAATCCTTCTTTATGGTCAATTTTACATTAGCTTTATTTTGGTAAAAGACATAGAAAGCTCATCGAGTCAAAAACCGACCAGTCACGGAGTGTTATTAAAGAACAATCTACATGATGCATGAGGCTATGCAGGGCTTAAGGCTAGACTCCTCGCGATATGACAATCTAGATAGATTGAAGACGCGATGTGGGATGATCCAACTTCGGAGAGACCGGCGATTAGGTGATTACCGTGATCCGTCCTTAGTATGGGTCCTGGGTTTATCAAGGTATGTAGTGCAATAACAGTTATAATCATGAGTGCACATGTGTGAGAGTCAATTCTAGGTGATAGAGTAAAATAGAGAGTTTTTATTTTGAAAACAAAAGGGAAAAAACAAGCAATGGCCGCACCAAGTGGTTGCCTACGTTTCTCCCAATTTAGGAAGACTCAGGTCGTCGTAGTTTCACATAAATGAGAGAGAGAATAAATAAATAAATTAACTTAAATTAAATTTACAACTCCCGAATCCTCCATGGACCGGTCTTTAATCAAAAAACCAATCTCACGTAATTTAAATAAGAATCATTACTTAAATAAAATAAACTGCAATTTCGAGTCCTACATCTTAAGGGAGGCCTTAAGATGAAAGAACTCTGCAAATAATGTAATCTGGGATCCCCTTGCATGTTCGAATTTTATCTTGGATCTCAAAACGAACAAGAAAAACTAGAAAACAGAACGGTTTACAGAGGCTTTGTCTCGTGTGGGACAAAGGGTTGTCTCGTGCTGGACTAGCCTGGAATAGGAAATCAATTTTTTTTTTTTGAAAATCCCCCTTAATTGACGCAAGTATAAGCCACTTTAATTTTAAACAGTCCCCAGCAGAGTCGCCAAACTGTAGCGATGCGGAATTTTTCCTCTTTTTATTTATTGATTTGAGTCGCCACCTATATTATTATAAGAAAAATATAGAAAAACCATTTTAAAGAGATTTGGGTTCGGGGCTTAAGTGATGGATTTGGAAGGTCAGGGAGCACCGCATTCACCCAATTCAAAGATCGGTCTTGCTTAAGGGGTTTTTAAATAATTAGTTATTTTTGAAAGAAATGAAGAAAAACATCCATTTAATTAAATTACATGAAATATGGGATCGATTGCTTCGAGACCATCTACATGATTTGAAGAGGCTCTAGGCTGATCCCAGATTTGATATGCTTATACCACTCTAACAATTAATTAGAATAAATAAAGAAAAAAGGAAGATTACCTCTAGGTCGAGAAATGATTTGAACAGAGTTTCGCCTTGATTATAGGCTTGAACCTTGATATTCGTCGATCAACAAGGTTGATGGACGAATTTGGGTGTTGTTTTAGATTGATTTGCAGGAGTCTTTCAAGGAGAGAAACCTTTTGTTTCGTCGTTTTGCGTCCTTTTTTCCGTCCTCCGAAATACTGAAAGTCATCTAGTATTTATAGGGGTTGATTTACTTGGTCACCAAGATTAGGAGACTCAAGGGATTTAGGATATCTCCCAAAGAAGGTTCTAGATCTCTACAATCAGTAGATACCCGGATTGGATAAGAGTTTATCAAGAAAAGAGGTCGAAATCGACAAGGGAAGTGAATCTCCCCCTCCTGCAGAGGGGTAGTCTCGCGCGAGACACGCCATGTCCCACGCGGGACAAGGCTTCACAAAGGACAGATTTGTCCTCCCCTTGTTATCTCGTATGCAGTTTAGTCCAAACTAACGCCCGTTAGTCAAAACTTAACGAAACATGACGAAATGGTGGATTTCTACTCTAAAATCGAAGGCGAGACTTAGAGTGGTATAACTCTGCCACGATAGGTTCAGAATGGGTGTCTACAGGGGAGTTTTTGCTATTTGATATTTAGTCTATAATACACTTTTGGCTTACTTTTTTTTTGACCAGAAAACAACAAATCAGGGGGAGATTAAAAGTGTGTGATGTCACACACACTTGACAAGTCAAAGGTTGCCTAACTTAAGATTTGTTACTTTCTTTATTTTAAGTTAATTTAGGTAAATATTATTTATATTGTATTTTAATTGACTAACCTACTAACCAAATATTGGATATGTTTAGTATATATTTTGGTTATTTTGTAGGAGCTCTCACACATGGAAAGAGTCATGATAAGGAAATGATTGCTTGGGTTGATTAAGGAAGATAGGAGTCTAATTAGAGAAGATCTCCTCATGCAAATTAACCCCTACAAACAAGGGCTCTTTGGCTATAAATACAAGCCGTGTACCTTATTACTTCACACGGTTTTTACACACTCAATTACTGAAGCTAAACAACTTTCGAGAGTCTTTTTATGTGTGAGAGAGTTTTGATTATTTTTGTCTTCTCTTTATGTTCATTTGTGTAACCGATTCAAAACCGAGTTTAATAATAGAAGTTTTAGTGTATACAGAAAGTTGTTGTAGATAAATGTTATATTTGTGTTTTAACTTTATTTAAAATTGTTTTATTCTGCTGCTTTTATTGCTGATGCTAGTACTAATGTGATAGCATCAGGACTCACATCTAGCGTCTGTGTCTTCCGCCTTGATTGTTGTCTTCCTCTCTCTACTCCCTTTCTAGCGCCACTTCTCACAAAACAACCCCATCCTACGCTACAAACGCGGTCACCCCTCTCTCTTCTGTCATGTTGCCGCCCCCTCTTTCTCTTCTTCCATGGTCGCCGATGCTCCCTCTCTTCTCTCTTCTAAGCAATTTCACTAAAACTGACAGTCGATTCAGAGAAGACAACAGAGCAATGACTGAATAACAGAACGTAATCATTATCATCCATGGCTCCCGCATCTCCCAAATCTGGAGATGCCTTTTTCTCCAACATCGAGCGCGTAGTAAGTTTCATAAACCCTAATTTAACTTACTCGATTAAGCAATCAATTTACTTGGATTGTCTATTGACACATTCTCTTTGCTTCTATTTGCACTTCGATTTTTGAAATTCTCACACACTTTATGAATTTGGATGGTGCAATGGATTAATCATAGAACGCGGAGCAATTTAATTTGACGTACGGTGCAATCGTGAGACAACTGCTTAAAGATCTAGAGGAAGTTTAGGAAGTCAATAAGCAGTTCGATCAAATTTAATTTCTATCTCCCGATTGTAATAATGAATTCTATTTTTGCTTTATGTCGTTGAATTAGGTCAATCGACACAATTTTCATTTGGATTAATAGCTCTCTTTCAGGGGTTACAATATTGAAAGATAAAATTACGTCCTAATCTCTCAATATAACATAATTTACATCCTAAGACAATAAATTATCATATTTACCTCCTAATCCTACACAATAAAATAACTAATCACATAATTCCTCTAACAATAAATAAAAATCCCACTTCTCTCAATTACACCCACATTCCCCTCCCCATCTTCTCTAGTCAACAACTCCGGCAACCATCAACTCCAGCGATTTTTTTTTTGACGCCAACGTCCTCTCCGGCGATCAAACAACTGAGAACTTAAGTTATCATAAGTTTTCAGTTGTCAACTAAACTAATAAGAACACAAATAACTCCGGCGACCTCTTCGGCGATCAAACAACTGAGAACTTAACTTATCAGTAAGTTTTCAGTTGTCAACTAAACTACTAAAAAAATCTAAAATATTATTTCATATTCAATAAAAAATTAAAAGAAAATAAAAAATAAATATAGGGTAGTCCGTCTCTGTTTTCTTATATATACTTTCATTTGTTTAGTTTTTTTCTATCTTTTTTTATATACCTTTTTGTAAAAAAAAAATCAATATTAAAAAAAGTCTAAAATATTATTTTCTAGTCAATAAAAAAAAAAAAAATGAAAAATAAAAAATAAATATAGGATAGTCCGTACGTCCCTCTTTTCTTTTATATATTTTCATTTGTTTAATTTTTTTCTATCTTTTTTTATATACCTTTTTGTAAAAAAAAAAAACACTAATAAAAAGAGTCTAAAATATTATTTCACAATCAATAAAAAATAAAAAAAAATAAAAAATAAAGGGTTATCCGTTTCTCTTTTCTTTTATATATTTTCATTTGTTTAGTTTTTTTCTATCTTTTTTTATATAACTTTTTATAAAAAAATTCAGTAATAAAAAAATTTTAAAACAGTTTTTTTACATTAAAAAAAAAAATCATTGAACCGTCGATTTGAAACTGAAACCAAACCGTAATTTCACGTTTCCGGTTCATGTTTCCCTTTTAAAAAATCGAACTGACTGTTTCAAATCGAAATCGAAATCGAAAATGTTCAGTCCTATTTGGGTTCAACTTTCATTCAAAAAGCCTGCCTTAAATACTGCTGCCATATTATCATTTCGTCCTACCACGACGCCAAACTAAAATGCTCCATTGCCTTTACAGTCCCTTCAATGGCTCTGCCAACCTCTGCCAATGAATTTCTCTCTTCTCATACGTTCTTTCTCCAAACCCAGGTCCGCTTTAAGAGGAAGAGCAATCCATGGCAGGATGATTGCATCTGGGTTTCACCCAGATGTTTATACAAGCAACCATTTGATATCTATGTATTTCCAATTTGACAGTATTGGCGATGCACGTCAAGTGTTCGATCATATGTCCGAGAGAAATCTTGTATCATGGACTACCTTGATTTCTTCGTATTCGAAAATGGGTTTGGCATTGGATGCTCTGGATTGTTTTAGATTCATGGTTGGGGATGGTTTTGTTCCAAATCATTATACTTATGTCAGTGTGGTTTCTGCTTGTGCTAGCTTAGGGGCGGAAAGGATTGGGAAAGAAGTTCATGGGAGGATTTTTAGGTGTGAAGTGGAGTTGAATAGCTTTGTTTGTAATTCTTTGGTCAATTTTTATGGCAAGTGTGGTCTGTTGAAGTCTGCTGTGGCTGTTTTTGATGCAATTTTTGAGCCGAATCAAGTTTCGTGGACGTCGCTCCTCTCATGTGCTTGCCAGAGTGGTGAAAGCTTGGAGGGGTTGAAGATTTTCTTGCGGTCCCAAAAGGCTGGGGTGATGGTTAATGAGTTTTCTTGTGCAAGTGTATTGGGTGCTTGTGTTGCATTAGAATGCTTGGAATTTGGAATGCAAGTTCATGGTATTGCTGTCAAGTGTGGAATCAGAATGGATCAGTTTGTAGTGACTGGGTTAGTTAATCTTTATGCAAAGTGTGGTGCATTGGACTTGGCAAGACATGTTTTTCGGGAGGTAGACAAGCCACACTTGACAGCCTGGACTGCATTGATTGCGGGTTGTTCACAACAAGGGAAAGGAAGAGAAGCCGTTGATCTTTTCTGTGAATTATACTTGTTGGGCATTAAACCAAGTGAAAGAACATTTGCATCTGTGCTTGGAGCCTTTTCTGATGCCATGGAAATCGATGTTGGGGAACAACTCCACTCGTTGATCTTGAAATTGGGGCTTGATTCCTTTTCTTTTGTTGGTAATGCTGTTCTAGACTTTTACTCCAAATGTGGGCTTCTTGAAGGAACTTTGAAGACTTTTAAAGAGATGGATGTGCATGATGTGGTCACATGGAATACAGTGATTGCTGCACATGTGAACTCAGGTAGTTATGAGGAAGCTGTCAAATTTCTCCGTAAAATGCTCTTGGAAGGTCTTGACCTTAGTCTATACACTTACTCATGCATTTTGAGCATCTGTGGTGATCTCCCAGCTGTTCAATGGGGTAAACAGACTCATTGCCACATGTTGAAACCCAGTTTTGATTCTAATGTGGTGGTTGGCAGTGCCCTGATTGACATGTATGCAAAGTGTGGACAACTTGGTGATGCTCGGAAAGTGTTTGATAACCTCCCTTCAAAGAACTTGGTTTCTTGGAACACTATGCTTGTGGGATATGCGCAACATGGACATGGTATAAAAGCTTTAGCAATCTACAACATGATGTTGGCGTATGGAGTTAAACCTAATGATGTTACATTTCTTGGAGTATTATCTGCATGTGGGCATGTGGGACTATTGGAGGAAGGAATATATCACTTTCATTCCATGACAAAAGACTATGGGATTACCCCAAGGACTGATCACTTGGCTTGTATGGTTAGTATATTTGCCCGTAAAGGTCAAATAAAAGGAGCTTTTGAGTTTATAAGAAGCTACCCTATGGAACCAAATAAGGTGGTTTGGCGTTGTCTTCTATCAGGTTGTAAAACACGCAAAGACTTTGATATTGGAATATATGCTGCTGAGAAAATTCTGAGCATTGACCCAGATGATATCTCGGCTTATATCATGCTATCAAATATGTATGCAGAGTCAAAGATGTGGAATGAAACAGCAAAAGTCAGGAAACTTATAAAGGATAAAGACTTGAAAAAGGATCCTGGAAATAGCTGGATTGAACTGAAGAGCAAGTCATATTCTTTTTCAGCCGGTCATAATAATATTCATTTAGAGGGAAATGATGGGATTGAGGCATTGACTGGATTGACAGAGCAACTAATTGATGCAGGATATGTGCCTGGCACAATACTCTCATTGTCTTGTGTGGAGAATGAATTGGATATGGATCGAAAATAATCTATTTGTTAACTGAATATTAAATCAATCTTGAGATTGTTCTTTGTTCGGTGAAGCCGACTCCACCATATTAGGGGGTGGGGAGCATAAGGAACCTGCATTTGCACTATTCCCTTGGTGGGAAATGATGTTGATGTGCAACCAGCACACATCTTACAGATCTGAGGTCACATCACCCCAGGAAGATTTATTAATTAACAGATGCTACAGGGGAGTGCTTGGTTGTTGGGTCGATGCACAATGTTTGTACCTTTAAGATTCAGGGCGGGGCAGTTAGCAACACCACCAACAACTTCAAATAGCTCAAGTCCACCAGGTGATAGATATCTGTATAAGGACAAGACCTTCTGCAAGTGTTGGTTCTTCTTGTATAGAGTTATGAACACACTTGATTGTTATGGGGGCTACTTTTGATGCTGATAGAGGTACGCTCCCTTTGCAGTTCATCTCAAAAAGAGATACGAGTATATGCTTGCTTTTGTTGTGGAATAGTTATCATTGTCAAGTTTTGGAAACATTTATCTTCGTCAAATGTCATCGATACCCTTACCGAACTTGAAGTATAAATGACATCACATGGGTTTACCATATAAAACTTTAGCAACCCCCGTGCAGCCACTTAATTGGTGGGGGAGATTATAGAAAGTCATGAGATTATCGACAATTTTTGCACAAGTGAGAAATGTGCTGTTTATGATCCCACATGTGCCAGCATTTTTTAAATTTGGCACTCAAACAATCTCTCACCACCCTTGTTCAGAGAATGCAAATATGATTATACGAATGTGTATTCTTCAGCCTGTTTATCAACAGTATTACTTCCCTCTTCTTTGATTGTTTTTGCACAAAGAGCACTAGCCTCTAGACTTACTGTTTTCATGAAAACTACTTTAGAAAGTGACCCAGCATTTGAATGATCAAACTTTATACCGTTGCGCCAATCTTTCAACAAAGAGGGAAAAATTAAATTTTAGCAAGAACTATTCGAATTTAAGAATCAACTGGAGTTTCAGAAAAAGTGGAATAATTTGGCTAACATTATGTTAGAACGAACTGGAGCTTCCGGCAATTGCCAGAGCCATCTTTTTTTTATCTTTTGTGAGCAGGCATTGGGTGGGGAATAAATGTGATGCAGGACAACACAATTCGGCCTCTGGTGCCCAGGCGGCCGCTTCTCCACTTCCCAGGCGTCCGCCTCAGATTAGTTCAACAATGGAGATTCTCTCTGTCGCCCAGGCGGCCGCCCCATCGATGCCCAAGCGCCTGCCTCATCTTGGGTCAACCACGGAGTTTCCTTCTGTCGCCCAGGCGGCCGCCCCACCTTGTCCCAAGCGCCCGCCTCACCGTGATTCGACAAAGGGTGTTCCGTCTGCCTCCCAGGCGCCCGCCTGACCTGGGCCAGACGCTCGCCTCGCGACGTCGAGCAGTTTCCTTATTTCGTTGTTAATTCCGTTTTTACTGATTTTTGAACTTTAAGTTGGGGTTATTTTGGTCTTTGCTTGGTTATTTCGTCTTAGGGTTTCCAGGAGGTATTTAAACACTTTTAGGGCATTGTTAAACACAGTTTTTGATATTTTAATTTGAAGGGTTTTATCTCTTTTATGGTGGATTCCAGTTTATCGCTTTTCTAGGGTTCATTGCTTGTGAACTCTTGTGTTTAGCGCTTGTTATTCACGAATCTATTGCTTCCGTGCTCCGTCAGTTGGTATCAGAGCAGGCTTTATCCTATCTTTTCATCACTGATTCATTATGGAGGATCAAGCAACAAAGGCAGATATCGATGGCATAACCACCGCTATTGCCGCGTTGACAACACAGATTGCAGCGTTGGTGGCTGCTCAACAAACTCAGAACGTTCGTGCTAATCGAAATCGTGGTGGCGAAAGAGACAGGGAGGTTGAACCGGTTCGACGTCCTAGAAGGGCAGAAAATCGGGATGAAGAGGACTCCAGTTCCGGTTCCGATGATGAGGTTGATAATGATGATGAATCGGATCAGGGTGATAATCGACACCGCCAGGATTATAGGATTAAGGCTGATATTCCTTTATTCTATGAAACCATGGGGATTGAGGATTTTCTGGATTGGCAGAATGATGTTGATCGATTTTTCGAGGTTATGGAGGTACCTACAAATAAGCAGGTAAAGATGGTGGCAATCCGATTGAAGAGTACTGCTGCAGTCTGGTGGAAAAAACTTGTTGATCAGAGGCGACGGCAAGGAAAGGGGCAAATTAAAACCTGGAGGCGTATGAAGCAGTTAATTTCTGAGCGGTTTTTGCCGGCGGATTATGAACAGACTTTGTATAAATTGTATCTCAACTGTGTGCAGGGCAAGAGAACGGTTGATGAATACACTACTGAATTTCAGAGGTATATAGCGCGGGTTAGGGTTGAGGAGACCGAGGATCATAAAATTGCTCGTTATATTAATGGTTTGAAGGGTTCAATACAGGAAACGATGGGTTTACATCAGGTGTGGACTTTGACGGACGCTTCCACCCTGGCTTTGAAAGCTGAACTTATGGAGAAGTCGAGTTATAAAATTTTTACCCCTTTTCGCAGGTTTCCACAGCAGAGTAGTTCTGAAGCAGTAGCTGATAAAGACCCAACTCCGCAAGCTAAGAGTACAGGCAGCACTAGCAGTAACGCAGGGAACAAAACTCCAGCACAGAAAACAGCCAATCCGTATGCCAAGCCAACAGGAGATAAGTGTTTTCGTTGTGGTGGACAGGGTCACAGGTCGAACGTTTGCCCCACCCAGCGAACTGCTCCAGTTCTGTATGAAGAAGATGAGGGAGAACCCGAAGCTGATGAGTATGAAGGGGTTGAATTTGCTAATGAGGAGTCTGAGGAGAGGAGAGGGTGTGTGCTTCAACAAATACTGCTTTCTTCCAAAGACGAGGGCCAACGGAAAAACCTGTTGAGAGCATACTGCTCTGTTAAGAACAAGGTATGTAATATGATTATTGACAATGGTTGTACTGAAAATCTTGTTTCGCAGAAATTGATTGAGTTTTTAGGTTTAAAAACTGAACCTCATGAGAATCCTTATAGTTTGGGATGGGTGAATAAAGGTTCAGAACTCCGAGTAACACGGACTTGCAGGGTTCCTATTTTCATTGGCAAGCATTATAAGGAGGTCGTTTGTGACGTTCTGAATATGGACGTGTGTCATATATTGCTTGGTCGCCCGTGGCAATATGATCATGATATCACTTATCGAGGTAGGGATAATGTGCTAATGTTCACATGGGGTAACCATAAAATTGCTATAGCTCCTGTACTGCGTTTTGAGAAACAAGTTGAGAAGGAGAAGCCGGTCGTGATGGTTATACAGAATGAGAAAGATCTGACAGCAGCTATTGAAGAAGCCGAGTACTTTTGTCCGATAGTGGTTAAAGGGTTGTTGGGTTCTGTTAGTGTGGAGATTGGGATGCCGAGGGATATTGAAGAACTCCTTTCAGGATTTCAGGAGTTGCTTTCTGACAAGCTGCCTAACGAGCTCCCTCATATGCGGGACATTCAGCATCAGATTGATTTGATTCCAGGAGCTAGCCTACCAAACCTCCCACATTATCGCATGAGCCCTAAGGAGAACGAGATACTTAGAGAGCAGATTGAAGACTTGCTGTGGAAGGGATTCATCAGGGAGAGTATGAGTCCGTGTGCGGTACCAGTCCTGCTTGTGCCAAAGAAAGGGAATCAGTGGCGTATGTGTGTTGACAGCAGGGCCATCAACAAGATCACCATCATGTACAGATTTCCTATCCCTCGTTTAGAGGACATGCTTGATGAGTTATCCGGTTCTAAAGTGTTTACGAAGTTGGATTTGCGTAGTGGGTACCATCAAATTCGGATCAGACCTGGAGATGAGTGGAAGACAGCTTTCAAGAGCAAGGATGGTCTTTATGAGTGGCTAGTCATGCCATTCGGGTTATCTAATTCCCCTAGCACCTTCATGAGGCTGATGAACCAGGTATTCCGACCTTTTATTGGCTCTTTTGTAGTAGTCTATTTTGATGATATCCTGATTTATAGTAAAGAAAGAACTGCACATTTGGAACACCTTACACAAGTGTTGCAGGTTTTAAGAGATAATCAGTTGTATATCAATCTTAAGAAGTATATATTCTGCACCAACAAATTGCTTTTTCTGGGATTTATTGTCGGTGAGGATGGGATTCAAGTTGATGAGGAGAAGGTGAGGGCGATAAGGGATTGGCCGGTTCCACAATCAGTCACGGAGGTGCGCAGTTTCCATGGCTTGGCTACCTTTTACAGGAGGTTTGTGCGTGATTTCAGCACCATTACTGCACCTATTACCGAGTGTCTGAAGAAAGGGAAATTTCAGTGGGGTTTTGAGCAAGATCAGAGTTTTGCCCTCATCAAGGAAAAACTTTGCACCGCACCAGTTCTTGCCCTACCAGATTTTGACAAGATATTTCAGGTGGAGTGTGATGCTAGTGGCGTAGGGATTGGGGCTGTTCTCTCACAGGAAAAGCGACCGGTGGCTTTTTTTAGTGAGAAGTTGAGCGAGGCTCGACAGAAGTGGAGTACTTATGACCAGGAATTTTATGCAGTTTTTCGGGCTTTGCGACAGTGGGAGCATTATCTGGTTCAAAAGGAGTTTATTCTGTTTTCTAATCATCTTGCTTTGAAGTTCTTGCATAGTCAGAAAGTGATAAATAAGATGCATGCTCGCTGGGTTAGTTATTTGCAGAAGTTTCCTTTTATTATTCAGCACAAGTCAGGAGTTCAAAACAAAGTTGCAGATGCTTTGAGCAGGAGGGCTTCTTTGTTGATCACTCTATCCCAGGAGGTTGTGGGTTTCGACTTGCTGAAAGACCTGTACGAGGAGGATGCGATTTCATGGAGATATGGTCGAAGTGTGTGGGCAAACATTCGAGTGCAGATTTTCATATCCGGGATGGGTTCCTGTTTAAGGGGGATCGGTTATGCATTCCTATTTCTTCCTTACGGGAGAAACTGATTCGGGGTTCCTGTTTAAGGGGGATCGGTTATGCATTCCTATTTCTTCCTTACGGGAGAAACTGATTCGGGATTTACACAGTGGGGGTCTTAGTGGATATTTGGGACGAGACAAGACTATTGCGGGTTTGGAGGAGCGTTATTTCTGGCCTCATCTGAGGAAGGATGTGTTAGTACCCGGTCCGAAAAAAGGTATTCTAAATACCTGGCCCGGTGTAATTAATTAGAAACCCTAAAAAACCCTAAAAATCCATTAAACCAGTCAATTCGTCCGTACCCCGCCGTCATTTGTTGGCGTGGAAGGTACGCCAAGCCTTTGTGCCGATCGGCCCTCTATCCGTTGGAAGGTCCGATCGACCCTCTTGTTTTGTGCCGATCGACCCAGCCGCCTTTGTGCCGATCGACCTTTAATTCTGTGCCGATCGACCCTTTATTTTAAGGCCGATCGACCCTTGCTCGCCCAAGCCTGTGTACCGAAGCACTATAAATAAGTGTGCCCGGCTCCCCATATTCAACACACGATTTACACGGGAGAAACGAGATTACTCTTGTTTTACCCACAGTTCTTTTTACTCTCTTCGAATCGCCCTAGATTCGACCCCAAAAAGTCTTGCTACAATTGGTAAGACTCTTTTTAATATTTTTGTTCTTTATTATTATTGTCTTTATTATTATTTATTGTTTGCATGCTTAGCATATTTTAATTACTTTATTTCTTGCTTATGTCATATATGCTAGATTTAGGGTTGTTTTAATATATTTAAATATGCAATAGCCGAGGATGATCTAAGGTTTCGCCCAAGGAACCCAATGGATCTAGGAACTATTTCTTACCTTCCACCTTAGTTATAATTATCCCATGATCAACAATCCCCCAAGGATGAACGTTGATTAGTGCACCTTCCGAGGGCCTAAATCAAAGGTTCTAGGGTGTGATCATCAATTAATTCTTTCTCTCCCCTCCTCCTTATGCATGATCCCGTTTCTTCTATCTATTCCTGTAAACACCGCACACAACCAACACCCCACATGCTAGAAAGACCGATCCGTCGGGCAATAGGAGTGATAGCGTTTCTTCTTCTGTTGTAACTTGACCCCCGAACCCAATTAACTGTTTAGCCTTTTTTCAAAGCTTTGGGCTATATCAAAGTGGCGTGGCGACTCTTAAAATTAAACTAATATTTTAATATGGTTTAAAGCGAGTGTCACTAAATGAATATCCCATTTCGATCCGACTTTATATAATTAATTATTTGAAACTTTCGAATGCGCGTTGCATCGGGACGGGGTATTCACAGTGGCGATTCTGCTGGGGACTGTTTTGAAATCTTTTCAAACTAAGTGGGTCAGACTTTCGTTTTTTTTAAGTGGTGTTGTATTTTTGCTTTCTTTTTATTATCTTTACTCTTAACTGTTGCATTGCATGCATGCATTTCATGTAAATAAAAATCTTTCTCTTTTTGCTTTAAAAAGAATTAGACTTCTTTACCTCACACTACCACTAGATCCGTGTCACACTGCACAGACACCCTTTTACCCTTCGGAGAAGCCAAAGTGCGGGAAGTGTGGTGATCATGTCGCCTCCCTTCCGAGTCTCACTTGGCCATCCACTCATCAGTGCGCTTCGGCTGCACGGTGGGAGCCTAAAACCTAACCCTCAAGGCCACCCACTTTTCTAGGAATACACTCCTTGGGACCGGTTGGTTTGACTAGCTTTTTTATGTAGACGATTAATAAGGTCTTTATGTTAAGTCCCCACGAACCAATGATAAGTCAAGATCTATCGAGAGATTAAGAGCACTAAAAAATTGATTTCCTTTAAAAGGACGTGCTATGTAAGGATGAGTGCTTGTCAAAAGATCTTGGCCTATCATAGGTTTGCAGTACTTTTCATAAAAATCATATTAAGTGTCTATACGAGAAGGTTAGTCGTTAGGATCCACCACTTTAGGATATTTAGTTAGTTGCGAAAAAGGGGTATCCCTTCCAACCTTGGTAGGACTAAAATGTACAAAGCTTTTGTAAATAAAAAAGAATTCAAGCTAGTACACTGCATTGAGTCAACCCCTCTCCTAAAGCCGAGTCTTTTCTGTTACTTCCGCAGAGCTAAGGTCGGGCCGCGTTCTTCATTCAACAATGACAACCTTGCCTCCATCAACTACTCCAAGCACGCCTCGCCGCTCTCGCAACCGGCTCTACACCCGCCACTTCAATGGAAGCTCCCGTCAACCCCAACTTCAATGACATTCCGCCTACTCGCACGCCTACTTTGCCGGTTTGACCATGAGGGTTGAGAAACTTGAAGAGCGTAATCGCACTTTGAAGAATCACAATCAAGAGTTGAAGGATCATTTTGTTGAGGAGCTCAGTAAAAGGGGACACAAGGTTATTCTGATGGGGAATGAAGTGGTCGATGTTGAAGATGAAACTGTCAATGCTCCTAATCCCGCCAACCCCAATGCACCTACCTTCCCCCTGCCCAACTACGTTCCAAACAGCTACAATAATGTTCCACCACCAAATATGTATGGGAGCTCGAGCAAATCCAAAAGACCTTATCAACCTCCCCGCCGACACACCCAAGGACCACTTTGCTAATCTACCCTCCCACTTTACCCTTCAATTATTCCGGCCATCATATTCCTACCTACTCCACCTCCCCTACCATCACTCAACCCCAGCCTACGCGAACTCCAACATTGCTACAGACCCGACTGTGTTAGCATTGATTGAACAAGTGAAAGCATTGACCGAGCAAATGGGAAAGCAAGGTGTGTCCCCCATCAAGATGCTTAATCCGAGTAAGGTTGCACCTCTACCTCAAGATTTCAAGATGCCCAAGATGGCCATGTTTGGAGGAGTTACTTGCCCAAAGACACATTTAGACAAATATACGTTGGCGATGAGGGCTAAAGATTGTACACCCGAACAAATGGCAAGAATGTTCCATAGCACATTGGAAGGGGCTGCTCTCCGTTGGTTCTTGAAGTTGAATGAAGAGGAAAGGGATACTTGGGACAAGGTTAGTAGGGTGTTCTCTGAGAAGTATCAAGCAAACATGGATTGACAAGTTAATCGAGCTGATTTAGAGCACACGCTTCAAAAGAATGGGGAGTCGATTTATGATTTCTACAAGCGTTGGAATGATAAGTTGAGTGAAATTCAGTATCCGCCCAAGGAGAATGAACAGAAACAGATTTTTTACAAGTGCTTGTTGCCCGGACACAAGTTGGCAGTTGGTAATGGTTATTTCCCCAATCTTAGGGAAATGGTGGATTCGGGAGTACGATACGAAAGTGGCATCACCGGAATCACTCCACCGAAGGACACCGGGCCGTTAATAATTCATTCCGCTATAGAGCTCCCGCAAATACCGCAAAGAAAGAAGGAGCCAAATGGGCAAGCAAATTATGTGCAAGGAGGAGCCGCTTTGGATGTTCAAGCTGTAATGAGGGGGAATAACAATGTTCACCGCGAGAGGGAAGTGTTTGACGATTTTGGAATGCCAATGGGCAAGGTTTTTGAAGTACTGGTAAAGAAGGGCTTGGTCAAGCCGCTTGAGAATTATGAACCGATAAACCAAAGAGAAGGCTTAGATGCTTCTAAGTATTGCCACTACCACAAATACAAGGGTCACACTACTGATTACTGCCTTCAGTTCAAACGGTTAGTGCAAGACTTGATTCGGCAAGGCAAAGTAGAGAAGCCGAAGTCTCCGAATGTTGTGGGGAATCCTCTCCCTAACAATAAGATCCACATGGTGGAAGGTAATTTTATCAGTTTGGTAGAGATGGAAGATGCTTTTGAGAAACTGGGGCTGTCGACAGAAGAAGTATTCTCAGCTATTGTCAGAAAGGGATTGTTTGTGTCAAATTTCTCCGAGTATGCCGGTTTTGCTTTGAAAAGGGCTGTGCAGAAGCTCATCATTGAAGGGAAGATAGAGAATCCTAGTAAGATAGTTGGTAGTGATGTTGCTATGGTAGAGAAAGACCTCACCGATCCTGGGCCGAGTCCGTTGTGACAGACATGCTGAGGTAGTTGTGTCGCTTTGTAATTTGAGTTCAATTTATAAAGAATTTTCTTGTTATATGCCGTCTTTTGAGGAACCGTCCGTAGAAGTTGCCTCGTTAAATGATGATTATGTGGAAGAGAGTCCTAAACCTCTCTCGTTGGCCGAAATTCACGCAGTAAGTATCCGACATGGAAAAGCATGGGGTTAATCTACTCACAAGGTCCTAAGGGTGTATCAAGCGTAAGATAAGGGCGAAGAAAGTCTTTGGTCCAAAAACCGAAGTAGTGAATCCCGATAAAGAAGACCCTATTCTCACTCAACCGAAGCTAACCCAAGCCAATATATCCTTATGGTCCTTGCTAACGTCCTCGTATGCCCACAGATGATGTTGGAACAGAATCTTGCCTGCGACTTTGGTGCCATCTCGATACAAAGCCGTAAGATGTAACGCAGATGATCGCAACATACACTTTGGGAATATCATTACATTTTCAGAGTTGGACATGCCGGAGTTTGGATCGGATCATAATGAACCACTGCACATTACTATTGAGGTCAACGGGAAAAGGTTGCCACATATTTTCATTGATAACGGTTCTGCGGTGAACATACTGCCTTCCGTGATGATGGACGTCCTTGATCTAAGTCCCACGCATTTGAGACCTTCGCTCATTCCGTGCGAGGATACGACTCTACTAGCCTGGACAAAGGTTTGGGAATAATCGCCTTGCCTCTTACTTGCGGGACCACTACTATGATCGCCGAGTTCCAAGTCATAGACATACCTTCCACTTTCACCATGCTGCTGGGACCTGGGTAGGCCATGGTTGCATCAAATGAATGGAGTCCCTTCCTCAATGCATCAATGTGTGAAATTTCGCCGGGCGACCAAGTGACAAGCCATTTACAGCCGATCCGGTAACATCTCAAGGGTCAAGCACTCGGGGAAAGCCGGTCTTACGTATTCAAAGACGAAGAGGGTAGTTCAATGTTCGCGGTTTTCGCCTAATAGCACAGTAATGTGTTTGCGCGGTAGACCTCACAAAGACATCGGACAGAGTACGACCACTGTTAGAATGATGAGGAACATGGGATTTGTACTCAGATCGGGCCGGGTGAACATCTCCAAGGACCTACGCAAGCAATGGAAGCTACCGATCATCGCAAAGCAGCACGGTTTAGGCTATGTTATTACCCCCGAAGATCGGGTCAAGAGAAAAGAATTGAATTCCTCAAGAGGGCAAAGCTACCCTACGAGAAGCCGTAGATGAGGCCATACCGCCTTTCCTCAATAGTTACTTTGTCAAGGAGGGCGAGGAATTCTCTTGCATGGAGTTTAGCGAGCCTTGGTTTGATCACACAGTAAGCCGCAGAAGGGTTTCGAAATCTTCAGTGGATACAGAGGTTGACCGATCGAAGCCGAAACAGCTTCTCATGGATCCACGTCAAAAGAGAGGCAAGGTTGTCACAAAGCCCAAAGCCGGTACACCGTCAAGACCGAAGATGAGTTGGCCGATCACCTAGGGTGTATCTTTGGATGAGCCGTTGGTTGAAAACATTGCAGCTTGCAGAGGAGTCGAAGAATGGGATGGTCGACCCTACTACAAAGCATTTGGGGAATCTCGAATATAGAAGACGATATGGTTGCAGCCATTGGAGCAGAAAGCGCATGCACAATGTTGATCCAAGGACGTTGGTGACACCCATGGTTGGAAAGTCAAGAATTGGTGCGTATTTGGCGGACCCGTAGCCACGAAGGAATACATGGTCAAGAGCCGGACCGATGCCTCCTCCCGTCGAGTCTCCCGTTGGTTCCCCCAAGTCCTCTCGTTTCTTCAGAGTCATCCGTTTTGTTTGAGTCTCGATGTGTTTTCTTTTGAGTTTGAGTCTTCCTCCAAGTCTGATGACCTCACGTCAGAGGACTATGACTTAGTTGCAAATGTTGTTTTCCCTTTCGCTATGAATGAAAAACTAGATCTTTCTGAGTATCCCCTCATAGCCAATCTTCTTAATGATAAATTAACCAAAAATAATGCTCAACTTAATCAAATTAACTTAGTTAATAATGATTCATTAGAAGAAGCGGACACACTAAATACTGAATACATTAAAGAAATTTCTAAGCAAGTTATCAATCAAAAGTAAGGTCGAGCCCAAGCTGCCGATGAGGTGTTATCATGTATTAATTTGGGAACGGAAGAGGAGCCGAGAGAGACACAGATTGGAAGCTTCTTCGAAGGGACTGAAAGGGAAGCATTGATCGAGCTGCTTAAAGAATATTCGGATGTGTTCGCATGGTCGTACAAGGATATGCCGGGGCTGGATAACTCGATAGTAGAGCAATGTATCACCACTCGCACTGCACGCCAAGCCCGTCAAGCGTAAATTGCGCCGCATTAAGCCGAATGGTCTCGCAAGTTAAAGAAGAGATAGAGAAGCTCCTCCTGGGTGGGCTTTATCGTAGTTATTGAGTATCCGACGTGGTTATCTAATATTGTGACTGGCCAAGAATCGAATGGCAAGGTTAGAGTTTGTGTTGACTTCCGAGATCTCAACAAGGCTAGCCCAAAGGATGACTTCCCGTTGCCCAACATCGACATGCTAGTAGATGCCACCGCTAACTACGAGGTCAAGTCTTTTATAGATGGTTTTGCAGATATAATCGTATCAAGATGGCGGAGGCGCACCAGAGAAGACGGCTTTCACTACACCATGGGGAACATACTGCTATTACACCGTAATGCCATTCGGATTGAAAAATGCAGGCTACATACCAAAGAGCGGTCACAAAGCATTATTCCATGACATGATCCATAAGGAGATCGAAGTGTACGTCGATGATATGATCATTCATTCCAAAGGGTCGACGGTCGCATTTCATTGATTTGAGAAAATTCTTCGATTGCATCGCGTGAGCACGCAATGCGTCCGAATCCCGCCAAGTGTACATTTGGGGTTATTCGAGGAAAGGTCCCGGGCTACATGGTCACCGAACGAGGGATTGAGGCAGATCCAAGGAAGATTCAAGCCATCATGGAGATGAGGCCACCACGCACGTAAAAGAAGTTAAGGGATTCATGGGACGGTTACAATACATCGCCCGCTTCATTAATCAATTGACTACTATGTGTGAACCGATTTTCGCATCGATGAAGAAGACCGCAAGTATAGATTGGGACTGAAGTGTCAAGAAGCCTTTGAGGAAATCAAGAGATACTTGGTCAATCCCCTATCCTTCGCCCCCACATTCGGAGAAACCGTTGCTATTGTACCTAACAAGAATCGATACAAATGCTGGGGCTATGCTGGCACAGTAAGCCAAGGACTCTCGGGTGGAGAACGCCGTTTATTTCGTTAGTCGGAAGCTACAGGGGAGTGAGCTAAATTACTCAGCGTTGAAAAAAACTTGCACCGGGCTAGTTTGGGTGGTTAACAAGCTCAAACATTACTTGTCAGCACATCCGATTCTACTGGTGTCAAAAATGGATCCGATTAACTATTCGTTCGACAAACCTTCTCTGTCCATGAGATTAGCCAAATGGTCAGTATTCCTGGGAGAATTCGATATCACCTATATGCCGAGAAAAGCAGTTAAAGGGAGAGCCATGGCAGATCATTTAGCAGAGTTTCCAAGCACAGAAGAACAGGGGCTTGAACCAGAATTTCCAGACGAGGGGATTTTTAGCCTTGATACGGAAGAGAGATGGCAACTATTCTTTGATGGGGCCGCAAACAAGAGAGGCAACGGAGTGGGGATCCTTTTGGTAGATCCCAAAGATGAACACACCCCCATCGACATCAAACTGAATTTTACAACCACCAACAACGCAGCTGAATACGAGGCATGCATAGCCGGTTTAGAAGCAGCCTTGGAGCGTAATGTGAAGGAGTTGGAGGTATATGGAGACTCAGCTTTAATTATCAATCAGACGTCTAAGAAGTGGAAGACTGTTGACCCCTACCTGCAGCAGTACCAAATTCACATGGAAGAGCTAGTTAAGCAATTCAGGGAAGTGACATTCCATTATCTACCCGTAGACAAAATAGATTCGCCGACGCTTTAGCTACACCGGCTTCTTTTGGTCGAAATCCCTCACTAATGTCCGTAAAACCATTCGTAGTTGGTCGGAGAGAGAACCCCGCTATCGCTACGAAGCCTACTGCTGCGAGATCCAAGTCGACATCGAGGAGAATAAGGATCCGTGGTACGCACAAATTTATGAGTATCTCAAGAAGGGTGATGTGTCTTTTCTAGGAGATGTGAAAGCCAAAAGCTTGCAGCATTGAAACGATTGGCCGGGACAGCTTGTCCTACCGGATGATATGTTGTACAAAAGACATTACGATGGTCTCCTGTTACTCGTGTAGATGCGAAACGGGCGTAAGTGATCATGGAAGAAGTACACGATGGCTTATGCGGTCCGCACATGAATGCCGAATGTTGAGACGTAAAATCACACGGTTGGGTTATTATTGGATCACTATAGAAGCCGACCGCATCCAGCTTGTGCGAAAATGTCCCAAATGCCAAATGTGTTCCAATCAACCATGTACCCCCTCACGAGTTGTATAGCATGGTAACCCCTTGGCCATTTGCGACATGGGGATTGATGTGATTGGCAAGATTACACCGCCGGAAGCAATGGGCATTGTTTTGTATTAGCGGCCGTGGATTACTTCACCAAGTGGGTCGAGGCAAAGTCTTACAAGGTGTTGACTTCCAAAAAGGTGGCACAGCTCATCAAGGAGGACATCATGTGCGTATATGGGGTACCAAATGAGATCATCTCGACAACGGGTCCCACTTTGGCGGAGATCGTGACAGACATTATCGCGTAGTTCAAGATTACCCGGCACAAGTCTTCCCCTTATAGGCCTCGCACCAACGGAGCAAATGGGGCGCCTAACAAAACGATTGGAGCGTATAATCGAAAGACAAAGAATTCGAGGTAGGACCGGCCCGAGAAACTACCATTGGCACTTTGGGGATATAGAACTTCCGTCCGTACGCCTACAGCGAAACTCCTTTTGCTCGACATATGGGATGGAGGCAAGATTCTCGGTTGAGTTGGAAGTCCCGTCGTTGAGAATCTTATTAGAGAATCAAGTAGCGTAAGTTGAATGGCTCCGCAGCCGATATGATCGTTGGCCACACTTGACGAGCGCAGACTCAAAGCCATGGAACACATCCGAGCCTATCAAAGACGGACAAAGAAGGGCTTTCAACAAAAAGGTGCAGCCCTTAGACATTAAGGAAGGAGATTTGGTTTTGAAGCAAAGAACTTCCCAATAAGTTCAATCCTCTTGGGAAGTGGGCCCCTACATGGATCGGCCCGTACGTGATCAAGAAGATATTTTCGGGTGGAGCAAGCTTAAAATGGCAGATTTAGATGGCAACGAATTCAAGGAGCCCACCAACCTCAGCAAGCTCAGACGCTACTATGATTAACCTCTTCCTCCCCTCTAAATAAAAAAAAAAAAAACGCAAAAAGAAGCCCGCTAGATTGAAAACCCGTAAAGGGCGGTCCAGCAACAAAAGAAAGGGTGCGTTCAAAAGCTCGCTAGATTGAAAACCCGTAAAGGGCGGTCTAGGCAAAAGTTAGAGCAAACAAATAAAATAAAAATTGTCCCGCTTCTATCTTCCCTTTCTAAAAATAGTAGCTTGATGAAAATGAACTACGACGACCTGAGCCCCTCGTTCTCATTGTAAAAGGGGAACGTAGGCAAACTTTAATCGGCGCGGTCCAAAAATAAATAAAAATCCAATCTGTTTTTATTAAAGCAATAAACTTTTCTTTATTCCCACAATCAATGCATGATTACACTTATTTGATGAGTCTAAGCTCGACTATACTAATGACTACATAACTTGCAAAAGAAACTAAAAAATTAAAAGACAAAATAAATAACTAATGTGTCGGCATATGATCGTGGGTGAATACTCTGACATATAGGTCTACTCCTTGGCACTAGGCCCTCATCTCCGTCCTTCTTCTTCTTGGCGGCTCGTCGAGTCGGTTTCTTCTTGCTCTCTCTCTTAAAGTAAGGCGAATACTTCTTCTTCAATGGGGGAACCTCCTCGATCGCCTTGCCCTTCAACTTCCGCTCAATCTTCTTGGGAGGATGCTCCTCCACTGTGTCTAAAGAAATCCCCAAAGCTTCCCTATCTCTGAGAAAACGGCTCGAAGAAATGTTAGGAATCAATCTCCGTCTCAAGTCATATAAGGTCTCCCTCATCGGTCCCAAGTTTTCTTCATACCATGTCAAATAAGCGTGTGACAAATGAGTGCTAAGGGTCCGCTGCGCAAGATAAACTCGTGGCATCCCATGAGAACTCCATAAGCTTACCATCAAAACTGAAACACCGACGTCCATTGGAAGAACCCTTCGCGTAATCATCAAATTCAGAAGTTCCCCAAGTTTGAGGACGGACTTGCTCCATGCCATATTGCCGAAGTACCCGCTCTGCGTAATAAAAAGTGGTGGTCTCAAAAGCTGGTACACGGATCAAACATTGTCCAAGCTGAAGGCTCCGGATAAAGGAGAGACCTCAATGCTGTACTCGCCAATGAATCCCGCTTCGCATCCACTTCCGCCAAGTACATCTTCCACTCTCGCTCCGATAAGCCGAAAGTGGACCAACCTTCCTCCCCGCAACCGTGAAACCAAGGCTTGACACTCGAAGGAGGAATCTCTAGAACAAAAAGTCGATCCTCAAGCCATGTGGTCGGCATTTGGCACTGCCCCTAGTCATGAGTGGAGCACCCCTAGCTATCTGAGATATACCATGAAGCGTCTCGCCCAAGAGAACCGGAACGATGCTCCTCCCCGAACGGGCCTGATCAACCATATCCAAGCATCCACTGGTAGCTACACCCACATAAGGAGAAAACAAAACCTTGGAAAACAAGCAGAGGGCCAAGCAATCCAAAGCAAAATCCGAGTCAAAATCATCACCATGAGCAAACCTCCCCGGCAAATCACAAATATCTATGTCTACACCCTCAACCAAGCCCCTAGCCACAGCCGTGGGAACACGAAGAAATTTAGCCACCCTCGTCACCAACGGAACTCGATCCTGAGGAACGGCTATCAAACTGACATCGTCTCCGCCGCACAAAGCAAGAAAATCCTCATAGGTAGGTGTAATCTCGTTGTAAGAAAAGTTGAAAACGTGATTGGATCCGTCCCAAAAAGCAGCGGCAGCATGTAAGAGATTCCAATTGGGATGCATGGGCAAAAGGGACCAAATACACTTTACCCCAAAACGTTTGTCAAAGGCATGACGAACAGAGCGAGGTACCTTGGATACCCAAACAGCCAAATCACTCTCAAAATTGCTTTGTTTCTCCATCAAAACAGAAGGGTGGGAATTCATTGTGTTGTTGTCCCCGGCAAGAAAAGAGCAGTGCAAAGAAAAGAAAAGAGAAAATTTGTGCCTATACCGTCGGCTGCAAGGATGTTTATATAGGTTTTGGTATAAGATTCCGTACAGGAAAAGGACAAAGAAGGTAATCCGTGCAGAGAAGGACAACAATATGCTGATCGGCCCTTCACCCAGGAATACCAGCCGCCTCTCAGCATAAGGCCGATCGGACCTTTAAATTTGGGCCGATCGGACCTTTAAATTTGGGCCGATCTGCAGCAAGTTCCAAGGCTCCACCTTTTATTATTCTTTTATTTTATTTTTATTTTTATTATTATTTTCAGTTTTACTTTATTTTATTTTGTCCTCGTTTGTTCAATGCAGTGTACAAAAATAGATAATGTCCAA
The DNA here is from genome assembly GCA_022495995.1 of Adenophora triphylla var. japonica. Taxonomy (NCBI): domain Eukaryota; kingdom Viridiplantae; phylum Streptophyta; class Magnoliopsida; order Asterales; family Campanulaceae; genus Adenophora; species Adenophora triphylla. The sequence goes on from JAFEMH010003502.1 coordinate 129,561, forward strand.
AAATAGAAAATGTACATAAATGGAAAAGACTAACTTTTATATATTAAATCCATAGACTAGTACATAAATCAGTTGCATACATGAGTGAGTCAGCATAAAATATAGAGTCTGCATGCTCCTTTTTCCTAACAGGTACCACACAAAATAAAAAAAATCCTAATGGCCCCGACGGGAAGTCGAGGCACGACCTCGGGAAAATCCAGATGACGAGCCACCATCGCCATGAGAACGCTGTCTCCACTGCGCCGGATCCACATCCACTGATCTCCGGGATTGGCAGGAGAGTGTCGACACTGCACTTCTCACAGCGGGTCAAGACATTGGTTTGCCTCACGGCCCGTACGTAAGACTCCTGCAACCTCAGAAAAATCAAGCGCGAGAGTTACATCACGGCTGAAATAATAAATGAATGAAAAGGAAAAGTAGGAGGCATACCCCGCCGGCACCGCCTGGGGGGAGCTGAGCACCCTCCACCTCATCAGCCTCCGTAGGTGCCAAGTCTACCCGCACCTCCCCGTCGGCCATATGCACAACGAAATGATCAGGAAATGGAGGCATATCCACTATCTCGGGAGGTGCAACACCCATCGGCTCGGGAATAGCCGGACCTCGCTCCCACACCAAGAAATTTCCTCGGCAGCAGCAGCCCGCCTCACCACCTGCGGTGATCTCAAATAAAGCGCCACAAAATCCGCGTAATCCATACCAAGCTGGAACTGATGAGCGGGGACCCCAAACAGATACTCATCCCTCCTAGGCAACCGGTTCGGATACCACATGTTCCTCGGAGGATGTTGGGGCGCGTAAAGCGGAGCCCACGCATAGTGCTGCCTCGACACCCGCTCGCCCAAATACATCTCCTCGGCAAGCCTGACTAAAGAATCTAAGGGAAGGGCCACATCCCGAATGGCACCAACAGTCTCAGAAGCCTCAGGGGTCCAAGGATAGAGTAAAAGCTCGGGCCTACTAGGACCATCAAGAACGGCCCTCAAATCGGACTCACGAACCGTCTTCGGATATCCCTCAATCCGATTTTCCTTCCTCCAGTACCGCAAAACGGGCACATCCCGAGTCTGGTCCCGTAAAGTGAACGGCGCAACGCCGAAAATCTCATAAACCCAGGCCTGCAAAAGACACGAAGGACTGATATTTAGACAAGTAACAAGTAAAAAAGACAGTAAAAGTGATGAAAGTAGGCATACCTCCAGAACAAACTGAAAGGCATCAAAAGAAGAGGTGTTGGACCTCGAAACAGTATCAAGAGCCCGGTACAGCTCAGCCAAGCCGGCCCCTCCCCAAGAAATGTCCCGCACTAAGCTCAAGTCAGATAAAGCACCCAACAAAGAGAATCTGCATACCGGGCCCGAGTTGGGAAAAAGGGCCACTGAAAGACCGTACCAAAGAAATCCTCGGACGAGCGCGTCCAGCCCATACTGGCCGACTCTGTACTGATCAATGGCGGCCATGACAAGCTTATACAACCTCCCCGCATCTACACCAAAATTTCTGATCGAGCCTACGCTAGCGCCAAACAACTGAATCTGACGAGCCTTATCAGAATGAAGGGTCTCATCAAAAGGCAAGTATACGTCCGTAAATCTCAAACCGGTAAGGACGGCGAAGTTCGTGGAGTGATCGTGGCCTCACCCTGCACCTCGATGAAAAGTGTGCGTCGTGTCCCACCAGAACTCCCGACACGCCTTCACCACCGCCGTACACTTCCTAGTATGGCCCATCTGTGAAACCATGTCAAAGAAGGGCCCCAACCCCAAGCTCCATACCCTCTCACGAGGACCACCCTCACCGGCCGGCAAGGCCGCCCACAACTCTCCAACCGCGCTAAGGGAGCTCCGTCCCTTCATCTTCTTCCCTAAACAGGTAAAACACAGCAAAGGTACGTGTCATTACTTGCATTTTAAAATAATAAAAATACTTTGTAGGCTTAAATTATTCTGTTGTAAATAAATAAAAAAAAGTTCTTTACCTTAATCCCAACGCGGGAACGAAGACCGGTGGATCCATGATAAGTCAAGCCCGGATAGAAGTCGGACTGGTTGTACAAAATAAAATGCAATCTCGAGGGCCGATAATTGCGCGAAGCCCGTCGCCTCCGAGCCTCAACGCCCCCACCGACATCACTCCTATCGCTCTCCCCGGCGTTAGGATCCACCTCCTCTTCATCATCATCACCACTACCACCACCATTTCCACCATTTCCGCCATGGCCGCCACCATTGCCACCATGCCCACCACCGTCGCCGCCATGGCTGCCACCGCCGGAACCGCCATATCCACCGCCAAAACCGCCACCATGGCTGCCCTCTGCACCACCCCCATAACCTCCATAATAGCCACCCTCAAAACCACCACCCATACCACCATAACCGCCCCTAAAACCTACAGAACCACGGCTGCCCCCATCGCCATGCCCACTGGCTCCAACTCCTCCACCATAGCCATGAAAGCCACCCACGCCGCCGGTGTATGAGCCCAACGGTGAGTAATCCGGGCGATTAATCAAAAGCTCCAAAGCAGCAACGTCTGGGTCCATAACTCGGCACAAAAGAAATCAAGGGAGCTTGAAGATTTTCCGGCAAGTTCAGAAGCTTCAGAAATTTTCCGGCGAAGAGAAGAAATTCGCAAGGAAGAAGAAGACGTAAAGGAGTGAAGGAGATGGGCAGTTCTTAAGGCCGATCGACCGAATTTCTGGCCAATGGGAGTGAAGGGCCGATCGGCCTATCAGTTTGTGCTTCTTTTGACCGATCGAACGGTCCAGAATTGATCCTGGCGACGCGGATCCGCGTCAAATCCTCTCAGCCAATCAGAGGGAAGGTCCGATCGTCCCTTCCTTCCTCCTCCCGACGCGTGTCCTCCCCTTGGCCGTAGTGATTGACCGGTTATTTAATAACCCTCCCCCTTTCCAAAAATTCCCCTTTTCCAAAAATTCCCCTTTTCCCAAAAATTTCCCCTTTTTCAAAAAATCCCCATTTTCCAAAAACCCCCCGGTTTTTTCAAAAAAAATCCCACGTTTCTTTAAAAAAAATAAAAAAAAAAAATAAAAAAAATATAAACCTCTTTTCAAAATAAATTCCTTTTTTATTTTATTTTATTTTTTCAACCCAAAACTTTTTCTTTACTATTTACAGAATTAAAATCATATTATTTTAGGGTGACTCTCGCAGAGGTCAAAATTATCAAATCTTTGGGTGACTCCCCGTACAGTCAAATCTTTGGGTGACTCCCCGGACAGTCAAATCTTTGGGTGACTCCCCGTACAGTCAAATCTTTGGGTGACTCCCCGTACACAAATCTTTGGGTGACTCTGACAATAAATCTTTGGGTGACTGACAGTAACTTTGGGTGACTCCCGGACATAAATCTTTGGGTGACTCCCGTACAGTCAAATCTTTGGGTGACTCCCTGACAAATAAATCTTTGGGTGACTCCCCGGACAGTCAAATCTTTGGGTGACTCCCCGGACAGTCAAATCTTTGGATGACTCCCCGTACAGTCAAATCCTTTGGTGACTCCCGCGCAGTCACGTATCCTTGACGCCACACGTCCGCCACTCTCGGGTATTAAATGCCCACTCTTTTGAACTACGACTTGGCTTGATTCCTTTTTGGGATACGTAGGTAGCCCGACGTGGGTTCAGCTGCTTGACCTACCTGGTCATCCTTTTTGCGACTCAGCTCGAGTCCAACCCTTGCATCCGCAAGATCATCGAGTCACCTCCTGAAATCCCTTTTTTCAGGACGGGTCCTATTCTTTTATCGTCGACCCCACTTGTCTTACAAGAAGCGTCGCCGAGGGGCTACTGTTAGTACCCGGTCCGAAAAAAGGTATTCTAAATACCTGGCCCGGTGTAATTAATTAGAAACCCTAAAAAACCCTAAAAATCCATTAAACCAGTCAATTCGTCCGTACCCCGCCGTCATTTGTTGGCGTGGAAGGTACGCCAAGCCTTTGTGCCGATCGGCCCTCTATCCGTTGGAAGGTCCGATCGATCCTCTTGTTTTGTGCCGATCGACCCAGCCGCCTTTGTGCCGATCGACCTTTAATTCTGTGCCGATCGACCCTTTATTTTAAGGCCGATCGACCCTTGCTCTGGCCCAAGCCCAGGTACCGAAGCACTATAAATAAGTGTGCCCGGCTCCCCATATTCAACACACGATTTACACGGGAGAAACGAGATTACTCTTGTTTTACCCACAGTTCTTTTTACTCTCTTCGAATCGCCCTAGATTCGACCCCAAAAAGTCTTGCTACAATTGGTAAGACTCTTTTTAATATTTTTGTTCTTTATTATTATTGTCTTTATTATTATTTATTGTTTGCATGCTTAGCATATTTTAATTACTTTATTTCTTGCTTATGTCATATATGCTAGATTTAGGGTTGTTTTAATATATTTAAATATGCAATAGCCGAGGATGATCTAAGGTTTCGCCCAAGGAACCCAATGGATCTAGGAACTATTTCTTACCTTCCACCTTAGTTATAATTATCCCATGATCAACAATCCCCCAAGGATGAACGTTGATTAGTGCACCTTCCGAGGGCCTAAATCAAAGGTTCTAGGGTGTGATCATCAATTAATTCTTTCTCTCCCCTCCTCCTTATGCATGATCCCGTTTCTTCTATCTATTCCTGTAAACACCGCACACAACCAACACCCCACATGCTAGAAAGACCGATCCGTCGGGCAATAGGAGTGATAGCGTTTCTTCTTCTGTTGTAACTTGACCCCCGAACCCAATTAACTGTTTAGCCTTTTTTCAAAGCTTTGGGCTATATCAAAGTGGCGTGGCGACTCTCAAAATTAAACTAATATTTTAATATGATTTAAAGCGAGTGTCACTAAATGAATATCCCATTTCGATCCGACTTTATATAATTAATTATTTGAAACTTCCGAATGCGCGTTGCATCGGGACGGGGTATTCACAGGATGCGAGTTCGATTGTTAGAAGGTGCTATGTTTGTCAAGTATCTAAGGGTCAGTCTCAAAATACTGATCTTTATTTACCTCTACCTATTCCTGATGATATTTGGCTGGATCTATCTATGAACTTTGTTTTGGATTTGCCTCGTACTCAGCGGGGCGTGGATTCTGTTTTTGTGGCGGTGGATCGGTTTTCCAAGATGTCCCATTTTATTGCTTGCAAGAAGACGGCGGATGCATCCAATATTGCAAGGTTGTTTTTCAGAGAGATTGTGCGACTGCATGGAGTTCCTAGGTCCATTACCTCGGACAGGGACACCAAATTTCTGAGCCACTTCTGGATTACTTTGTGGCGTATGTTTGGCACTTCGCTGAATAGGAGTTCTACAGCACATCCGCAGACAGACGGATAGACGGAAGTTACTAACCGGACTTTGGGAAACATGATTAGAATGGTTTGTGGGGACAAGCCGAAACAGTGGAATTTAGCGTTGCCACATGTGGAGTTTGCTTATAACAGTGCAGTGCATTCGGCTACAGGAAAGTCACCTTTTTCCTTGGTTTATACATCTGTTCCTAGGCATGTGGTGGATTTGGTGTCGTTACCTAACGGTCGTGGTGTGAGTCAAGCTGCTGAAAATATGGCCAAGGAAGTGCAAGCTGTCAAGGAAGCTGTCAAGGCTAAGCTAGAGGCTACGGGGTTGAAAAATAAGGCGGCTGCTGACAAAAAGAAGCGGGAGAAGGTTTTCGCAGTTGGAGATGATGTTATGGTGTTCCTGCGGAAGGAGCGTTTTCCTGTTGGTACTTACAAGAAGCTGCAGCCTCGCAAGTATGAACCTTTTAAAGTGACCAGAAAGATTAATGACAATGCTTATGTGGTGGCTCTTCCCGATGATTTGAACATTTCGAACACGTTCAATGTTGCTGATATTTATGAGTACCACGCAGATGGAGTTCTTTATCCCGATGTGAACTCGGGTCGAGTTTTTTAGAGGTGGAGGAGACTGATGCAGGACAACACAATTCGGCCTCTGGTGCCCAGGCGACCGCTTCTCCACTTCCCAGGCGTCCGCCTCAGATTGGTTCAACAATGGAGATTCTCTCTGTCGCCCAGGTGGCCGCCCCATCGATGCCCAAGCGCCCGCCTCATCTTGGGTTAACCACGGAGTTTCCTTCTGTCGCCCAGGCGGCCGCCCCACCTTGTCCCAAGCACTCGCCTCACCGTGATTCGACGAAGAGTGTTCCGTCTGCCTCCCAGGCGCCCGCCTGACATGGGCCCCGCCTCGCGGCGTCGAACAGTTTCCTTATTTCGTTGTTAATTCCGTTTTTACTGATTTTTGAACTTTATGTTAGGGTTATTTTGGTCTTTGCTTGGTTATTTCGTCTTAGGGTTTCCAGGAGGTATTTAAACACTTTTAGGGCATTGTTAAACACAGTTTTTGATATTTTAATTTGAAGGGTTTTATCTCTTTTCTGATGGATTCCAGTTTATCGCTTTTCTAGGGTTCATTGCTTGTGAGCTCTTGTGTTTAGCGCTTGCTATTCACGAATCTATTGCTTCCGTGCTCCGTCAAAATGTCATAGTGATGTCTTTGGAAAGAGCTAAAGGGTGCGTGAACTCCATGAACTGCAGAGAATCCCAAAAGGGGAGTAATTGGGCACCTGTAATTATCAAGAAGTACTGTTCCCCCCCATTTCCCTCTATGGACATCGCCTCTAGATGCTTGTCAAAAAAATCTCCACCCACTAGAAGAAATGATTTGGACATCTTTCATCACGAACGAAACCCAGAAAAAGAAAACAGAAAAAAAAAAGAGTGGAGGAGAAATAAAGTCGTATAATTGTTGAACTTTAGCTTGGTCATTCATTTTAGGACGGAGGGAGTATATATCTAAACTAAGGAACTTTGAACTGCATGAGTGGTAAGTTTAAGCCCACCAATTGATGCTTGGACTGCTTTAACATTCAGTATTATTGTTGAAGGATCAATACACTGTATACTGAACTAGGCAAATATTCTCTCCAGAGTAAAAGATAAGATGCATGATAATTTGGAATCGTTTCAGAACTTAGCTTAAGAATAAAACGAATCCAAGTGGGTAAGTTGTAATGTAAATTCTTTCTTTGATAACTATAAATCCCCTTGAAACCAAAAGCAAATATCATCTGCAGAGACACTTACCAATCAGATCTTATCAAAATAAAATAAAAATACCATTCATATTTTCAGAAAGGAGAGAGGGACTTTGAAAATGTCTAGGCAAGTAAGTGGTAGCTGGCAAACTGTGGAAACAGCTCCATCACGTCTTCTCCATGTAGAGAAGAGATGCAGCTTTGAAAAGAAGCTGGAAACTATTCAAGAAGAGATCATCGAGGTGAAACGCTCTAACGAGAAGCGGCCTTCCTCTCTTGGATCTTCTTCCTCTTCTGCTAAGGCTGGCTATACTAAACAGCTCATTTCCAATTAATGGGGGAATGTACTAGTTAATTATAATATTAGGGAGTGAAGAGGAAAAAAAAACAATTAGGATGAAAAATGAAGAAATGGAGGTGTTACCACTATTTTGCCATAAAATAGAAGTAAACATTAATATCCTGTTGGTTGTGTTGAATATTCATGCAGTAGTACACATACTCACTTCATTCAGTAATCTATAGCACATGCCTCAGTTACACACCATGATATATACTCCTATATATATATATATATGGTAGATACATAGATAACTTAGAAGTTCTTCCGTGAAAAGAGTTGATTGAGTGACGAGTTTAAAGAAGAAGAAACAGCAAGCCAACCCTGCTGTGAAGGATGTATCACGTCCCAAAAGAATGATAACTTGGGATTGTCACACACAGTGTACATCTTCTTTCCTGTGCTCTCATCCACATTTCCACATCCATATCCTCTAGAAACGCCCTCGCAACAAGGTTTCAGTGGATTCTCAAACTTAAAACGCCCTGCTCAAAATAACATACAAATAGATGTTTGTAATTA
>JAFEMH010003502.1:142500-261944 GCA_022495995.1 Adenophora triphylla var. japonica
CAAAGTCTTTAGCAAAGCAGATGTCTATGGCGAATATACCACAACATCAACAATTTGGTTTTCTTGGAGTGCAATGTGGAGGTTTAGAAAATATTGGGTGCACACAGAGAGATTTATATAATCATGACAGGGATATGCGTGTTGATATGAAGGGACACGATTGTGAGATGTTCCATGAGTACTTGAAATTGGAACAAGCCAGGAATCCATCATTTACTTTTAAAATTGAGGTCGATGAAGAACAGAAGATAACCCGGTGTTTTTGGTCTGATTCTACATCAAGGCGAGCTTACAAGTTTTTTGGTGATGTTTTAATATTTGATACTACTTATAATACGAATAGGTATGGTTTAATTTTTGCACCAATTATGGGGGTTAGCAATCACGGTCAAACAATTATTTTTGGTAGTGGTTTTTTGAATCACGAGAGCGTTGATGATTTCATTTGGCTATTTAATCAATTTTTGGAAAGTATGCCCGGTGATGCTCTGAAGATGATTATTACTGATCAAGACCCAGCAATGACTACAGCATTTCCTATTGTTCTTCCAAATACATTTCATAGGTATTGTAGTTGGCATATTTTAATGAAATTTTCAGAGAAAATTGATGCAGTCAAGTATAATAAATACAGAGAAGAGTTTTCGAATTGCATTTGGAAGTCTGAGAGCCCGGTAGAATTTGACTTACAATGGGAAAGTCTTATTATTAAAAGTGGGTTAGGGGAGAATAAATGGTTGGGAGAGATATATAAAATTCGATCAAGATGGATTCCTGCATATGTTAATAATGTCTTTTCAGCAAATATGTCAAGTAGCCAACGAGCTGAAAGTGGTCATTCATTTTTCAAGAAATTTGTCTCAAAAGGCAATTCATTGGTAGATTTTATGATGCAGTTTGGAAGGGGGCTTTTATGACAACGTCAAGACGAGTTGATGGCGGATCACAAAGATTCAATTGAGAAACCTAAAATTAGAATAAGGCAAGACTTTTTGGTTCAAATGGTTGATATTTACACGCATAATATGTATTACAAGTTTGAGAAAGAATTTGAACGCAGCCTTAACTATAAGATCCATCTTATTAAAGAAATCGACAAGCATCGTGTTTATCATTTTCAAAGAAAGATAATCGAAGCATGTAAAGTTCGTGAACTTGTTTACGACAAAGACTTGAATTATGTTTCATGTGGTTGTAAAAAGTTTGAAAGCGCCAGAATACCATGTCGGCATATCATATCATATTTGATGAAAATTGATGATGTTGAGTTGTTGCCAGAGAAATACATTTTGAAAAGGTGGACCAAGTCTGCAAAATTGGGAACGGTGGTGGATGATAAAGGCGTGAATATAGAAGAGGATAAATCTTATGTTTTGATGCGAAGTCAATTTATGCAAATGTCATTGGATTTAGTTGACACGGCCCTAGCACACAAAGAAACAAGAAAGATATTGGCAGATGGACTCCGTAGAATTAAGGAGCAGATTGCCCAATTACATGGTAATTCAATTGAAAGTAATCTGATTGGTAGCAATCCAATACGAATCGGTAGTAGTGTGCATGGTTCATGTAATATTGAAATAAGTTATAATGAACCGGATCTAGTACGAGCAAAGGGGTGTAGGAAAAGACTTAAAGGAGGGAAAGATAAGGCATTAGCAACTTCGAAAAATGGCAAAAGCAGACGTTGCCATGGTCGTGGTAAAGTGGGCCAATCACACGATAAACGAAATTGTCCGACACGTGTCAATCTGTAAGTAATTTTTTATTTTCTACTATGTTGTCCTATTGTTTTGAAACTGTATTATGCAGCCAATAATTTTTCTTTCTATTATTATAGGTCAGTTTCCTGACAAACGAGGAGGAAGATGGGAATGGATCTTCAACAGAAGATGTGGATGATATAGACTCATAGTTGCTACATTCAAAAACAAAGGCTAGTTTCAATATTGATCCTGATTTTTGAGAAGAATTTCATAAATAGAAGTAATTAGTATTACTACTCCTCTGAGTACTTTTTTTTTATATTCATCATCTGTCTCTGTTTGTGGAGATTCAATGTGGTTTTATTCTCGACTTGCATTTGCTTTATCAACATTTTTTGATAACCCTGTTGCTTAGGCTCCACTGTTTGTTATTAACTTTGATTTTGAAGTTGATGTACCCTTTATGATTCTTCAGGCTTGAAATTATATTTCCTTCTGAGCAATAAACTAAACAAATATGATCCATGTACTTCTCACTGTTGGATTTTGCAAAATATCAGAAATGTTATCTTTATGCTGAAGTGGTCATGGAAATCTTTGAGGCTGTTTAAATGTGATCTTCAGACAGTGTTTTCAGGATTATTTTGATTATCTACTTTGTACTTTTTGGGGGGACACTACAACATTTTTGTTCTTTGATATTTATCTCGAAGCCGATACAAAGACATACGGTTTTACGGAACCGTGCCTCGTCATGGTTGTACATTGTTTACAAGCCCCTTCTAGCAAACACTTAGGATTAGAAAGAAGTAAACACAATAATAGAGAATTTTAACATCAACCAGCAAATGTTGTTACAGTCAGTATTCATAAATTGGAGCTAATGGTAGAGCCAAGTAGTTATAACAAACTAGCAGTAGGTGGAGGGTTTGAACACTTTCCTACTAGTACCTAACCATTGAAATGATTTTCACGTGCTGTTCTTAATCCCAGCAGGTTTGAACACTTTCCTACTAGTACCTAACCATTGAAAACATAGATGACCAAAACAGAATACAAAATGGCCATTTGTTTGGTATGAACATCAAATCACACAATTGAAAGACAACCATATTTTTATTCCATTGAAGGTGAAACCATACATTCATACTAACTTGTACAACCAATACAATATTAACCATAGATCAATCGGAACAACCTCAACATCAGCAATAATATTATGCTTGGCTGAGAAATCAAGCATTTCTTGGGTCTCCTTCAACCCTTCCATTGCACTACCACCAACAATCTTCCTTCCCATAATCAATGTATGCACCATTAGATCAACTGGCTTATATGGTATTCCAACCATAATAAGCTTTCCATCTGGTTTCAAACACTGAATCAATGGTACAATTGGGTGAGCAGCAGAGACAATATCAATAATCCCATCCAATGAGAAAGATGCAACAACCATCTCTGCTTCGTCTATGCTGTTTAAGAACTTCTCAGCACCAAGAACTTCTATGGCTTCCTTCTTCTTAGCAGGGGATGTGCGATTACGGTGACATGAGCCCCAAATGCCTTGGCCATTTTGACAAAGAACGTCACCAAATCCACCAAGACCCACAACACCAATGCTCATCACCGGGCTTGTCAAGACCATAATGCTTGAGGGGACTGTAAGTTGTGATGCCTGCACACAGTAAAACTGGTATACGAAAACATAGCCTTCTTCACTAACACCATCCAAAATCGGACCACAAAACTGGACAATTTGTAAATGATAATGATTCACGAGATTGATAGAGCACAAAACATTGACCTAAAATCAAAGAAAAAATAAAGGGTGAATTTTATAATATTCACTGAATTTGGGATTTCTTCTACACAAATTCAGTGTGCAAATTCAATCAATTTGAAAATCTAAGAATCAATATCACCGAAAACGGCAAATTTAGGGTGAATATCATAATCTTCACTGCCATAAAAAATCAACAAATTGAAGAACAGCGATAACCTCTGGTGGAATTCTGTCGGATCTTGTCGAGAAATTCATGGCAGTGGTGGTATATGTGAGGCGTTTGTGAGGCCAAGAAAATTGTCGGATATTTCGAGTGGACGATGACGGTTGGCTACGGAGGAATTACACAAGAGATCACTGGGGAGTTTCATGGCAGTGGTGGTATTTGTTAGAGAGAAAATTCAGCGGTGTATTTTGGAGAGAAAAATGAAATGGCGTTAGTTTTTTCCCTAAGACCGTACGCTCCAGTCCGTGTAGGATATATATATATATATATATATATATATATATATATATATATATATATATATATATATATATATATATATTGTTGGGCCCTACATTTTCAGTCAACTTGTTTCAACTTGCATATAACAACTTGGTACTAACAACTTGAGTTGTTCTATTACATCTTGATCGTTTGCAGGTTGAACTATTGTTACGTTAACCCTATTTTTTAGGAAACGTGTCAAAGTAATTGAAGACCAATTCAACGACGTTTTCTTCATCAAAATATCCAGCAACTGATCACTTTCATCTCCATCAACGAAGTGGCGAATAAATCTCAACTTACCTCCGAGATTCTAGGCTTGATATTTTCTTTGTAATTAGCCGTTGTAAAGAGGTATAAAAGGGATAGAACACTTGAAATTCACACACGTTCACCCTAGATTAAGCTCCCTTTGTATACGCTCATAGTTCTGTAATCATCAAAAACATTTGTTGAAATTTGACCAAAACAATTTGGCGCCGTCTGTGGGAAACTTTGATTATTTGCGTAGAAATGACTAATTCATCATCCGGCAGCCAAGGTGAGAGGAGTCGGTCGCTTCCTGTTTCCGGCGTCCAAAGCAATCCATCTTTGAATGCGGAAGCTGTCAATTTGGAGATATTGTCCAACATGGCCGATATGTTGAAGAAAGTGAATGATCGGTTGGTTGGTCAGGAGCATACGAACGCCATGATATTCAATGCCATTGATAGCCTGCGTAAAGGGAAGCAAGTTGAAACTCAAGTATCTACTCCATTTTCACCTTTACTTCCTAGATCTCTGTTTGGTGCAGGTACAGGACCTAGTCATTTTGGAGATATCCCTATGTCCGGCACCTTGCCAGCAGAAAGCACAATCGTGACGTCCATACCAATCGAGCAACCAAGATTCAAATTCTTTCCAAACCTAGCCAACCTGTGTTGTCATCTTGCTACACCTATGCTACACCCTCGATGGGGCAAACAGGGAGTTTCTTTAATGCTTTTGATATCTCTGCACCTCAGTTTAATAATACTCCTCTTTTCGCAGAGAACCAACTTGTTAAGGAAATGCAGACCATTAAAGAGTTGCTTCGAAGTGTGCCTGGAGTCAACTTGCCGTATCACCAAGTTTCTCCAACTTGCTATAACGAATCTCATTTTGTTCCAACAATAGCTAGTGTGGAGATCCCAAAGAAGTTTTCAGTCCCTCATATGAAGAAGTATGATGGAAGCACCGACCCAGCAGAACATGTGTTGCTGTATCAGGAATCAATGGATATTATAAGTATCCCCCCTATTTTTAGAGAAGCATGTTTTTGCAGGGGTTTTGGCTCAACTTTGTCGGGGACCAAATTTCTTAAAATGGCTAACAGGGCTTCCCCTAAACTCTATTTCTTCTTATGCTCAACTTGTCAATATGTTTATTAATCAATTTTCGTGCAATAGGGCATTTGATAAGTTGACTAGTGACCTTTATAGTATTGTGCAACAGCCTAACGAAAGTCTTAAAGAATATTTGCACAGGTTTAACAAGGAGGCAGTGACTATACCCAACTTGGACGTGTCCACAGCTACGGAAGCATTCCGTATAGGCTTGAAGAAGAGCTCTCTATTTTATAATGAGTTGGTGATGACTCCTGGGAAACAACTTGAAGAGATCAGAACCAGAGCCTTGCCTTTCATCAGATTGGAGGATGACAAACTGGGCATTGGGGAAGTCGACTGGGAGGACCCCTACTCCTCTATTCGAGCCCTCTGACAGAAAATCGGATTCCCATCATTATAAGTCCAACAGGGGCAAACCCCCTGTTAAATCTGAATCTTCTAAAGTTCATTTTGTAGATGATGATCAAGATGGGGATGATAATGATTATCCTAAAATTTCTGAATACTGCTTTTCTGTGGACATTGCAGGAATCCTTTGCGCCATGGGAAATCTTGGAGATAAAGCAAGATGGCCCAAGAAGAGTGATCAGCCAACAACTTGGAAGGACAAGTCCAAGTGGTGCGCATTTCATGAGGATTTTGGGCATATCAATGAGAATTGTTTTGCCTTGAGGAAGGAGATTGCTCATTTATTATCCAAGGGTCTTCTTAAGGATTTGTTGGGTAAGAAGAGGGTCAGAAGTGAGTCTAAAGAGCCTGATTCAGGGAGCAAATCTGCACCCGAGAAAGTTGCACCTCATCCAGCCACCAAGGTAGTAAATGTTATTTCAGGTGGATCCCATATTTGTGGAACAACTTACTCTGCAGCCAAGCTTCATGCCAAGAGTTCTAAGAAGGATCAGTCGGAATTACCCTCAAGGCGTCGTGACTTCACAGATGGTCAGGTTATCTCCTTTGAGGATGAAGATAAGGACAACACGTTGGACCCCCATCATGATGGTCTAGTTGTCTAGGTGCAGATTGCTAATTGCGTGGTCAAGAGAATTCTGATTGATGGCGGCAGCTCAGTCAACATAATCTTCACTCATGCTCTTGAAGATATGGGTATTCCTTTGTCTGAAGTGGTGAAGAATTCATCCGTACTGGTAGGGTTCAGTGGTGAAGTGAAGCAAACAGTCGGAGAAATCAAGTTGCCTATCTATTTGGAGGGCATGAATTCTATGGAAAGGTTCTGTGTGATTGAATGCTCTTCCTCATACAATGTCATTTTGGGGAGACCTTGGATCCACAACATGAAGGCCGTGCCGTCAACTTATCACCGGTGTGTCAAATTTCCAACACCTTGGGGTGTAGCCAAGTTGAAGGGAAATCAGCAAGTTTCTAAAGAATGCTACAAGGTTAACATGAAAGCAAGTTCAGTCCCTCGTCAAGCATAGCAATTAAAGAAAAAGGCCCAGGATGTTCTTGAAGCAGAGGAGCATGAGACGAAAAGTGTTTCTGTTGATGAGTCAAACCCTGAGGCCCAAGTGCAAGTTGGTATAGATCTTCCATCCGAAATTGAGGAGGAGCTGATTGAGTTCTTGAAGAGTCAGAAGTGTTGTTTTGCGTGGAAGCATGAGGACATGACAGGAATAAGCAAGGACATCATTACTCACAAGTTGAACATTGATCCAACCATCTGTCCTGTTCATCAGAAAAGAAGGAAGTTTGCCCAGGAGCGGAACCAGATCATAAAGGATGAAGTTGAGAGGCTTTTGAAGTCCAAGATGATTAGAGAAGTTCAATATCCAAGGTGGTTAGCCAATGTTGTGGTCGTAGAGAAGAGGAACGGCAAGTGGCGAGTATGCTTGGACTTCACAGACTTGAACAAGGCTTGCCCGAAGGATCCATTCCCTCTCCCTCATATTGATTCTCTAGTTGACGAGACAGCTGGCCACGACATCTTAATATTCATGGATGCGTCCTCAGGCTTTCAGCAAATCCAAATGGAGCCCTCAGATCAAGAGGATACAACATTCATGACTCCGGAAGGTATATATTGTTATATTGCTATGCCATTTGGTCTTAAAAATGCAGGGGCAACTTATCAGAGGCTCGTGAACAAGATGTTTAAAGATTAACTTGGCAAGACAATGGAAGTCTACATAGATGATATGGTAGTCAAGTCCAAGCATATTGAAGATCACGTGGAGCATCTTGCTGAGGTGTTCAACATCTTGAAATCTTTCAACATGAAGCTCAATCCAGCAAAGTGCAACTTTGGTGTTAGAGCAGGAAAATTCTTGGGTTATATGGTGACCAAGAGAGGAATTGAAGCCAGTCCCGAGCAGATCAAAGCCATTCTCAACTTGGAATCTCCCAAGAACATCAAAGATGTCCAAAGGTTAACAGTAGAGAGAATGTGACCGAATAGATTTATATCTAAATCATCCGATAAGTGCAAGTTATTCTACGAAGTATTAAGGAAGAATAAACTCTTCCAATGGATCGACCAACATGAAGCAAACTTTCAAACAACTTAAAGAATACTTAATGATGTCACCCCTACTTGCTAAACCAGAACGAGGTGAGCACCTTTATTTATATTTAGCCGTATCTCGAAAATGCGGTTAGTGCGATCGGTGAAAGAAACCCAAGGTGAACAGCATCCTGTATATTATATCAGTAAATCTTTACTAGATGCTGAAACGAGGTATTCTCATCTTGAAAAATTAATCTTAGCCTTAACTACTGCTGCTACAAAACTACGTCATTATTTTGAAACACATTCTATAACTGTTAGAACTAACTATCCTATGAGAAATGTGTTGAGAACTCCAGAAATGTCAGGCAGATTGGCCAAGTGGTCAGTCAAATTGAGCACCTACGACATATCATATGAGCCAAGAACAGCTATCAAATCTCAGGCTCTAGCTGATTTTGTAGCAGACTTTAGCCCAAGTTTGCAGCCCGAGGTGGAACTGGAAGTACAGCAACTTGAAGGTAAAACTATTCCTAGATTTTGGACACTGTTCACAGATGGAGCTTCAAATTCCAAAGGAATTGGCTTGGGAATAGTTCTAAAATCCCCTCAAGGTGATATCATACCTCAAGCTGTATCTTGTGAATTCAATGCAACGAATAATGAAGCTGAGTATGAAGCTTTAATCATGGGTTTAACTACAGCTTTAAGTCTAAACATTACTCATATAAATGTATATGTTAATTCTCAATTACTTGCTAACCATTTCAATGGCAGTTATATGGCGAAGCATTCCAAGATGACTCTATATCTCCAACATGTCAAAGCTTTAGCCTCGAAATTTTTGTCATTCTCTTTGAAACAGGTCCCTAGAGAAGAGAATACGTGCGGACGCATTGGCCAACTTGGGTTCAACTTGCAAATCAATGTTGCATACTAATATTCCCATTATTTATGTTAAGTTCCCGCCAATAGACCAAGTTGAGGAAACTCCACTGGTTACTCAACCTGATGGGACACAAGATGCAAGACCATCTTGGACCCAACCCATAATCGAGTTCCTTCAACTTGGGACTATTCCGCCAGATATTAAGAATGCTAGATCTTTTAAGATTCGTACTTCAACTTTCGTTTTAATAGATAATGTCTTTGTTTAAGAGATCTTTTGCGGGGGCACTATTTAAGGTGTATCGATAATGAGCAAGTTGAACTGGTGCTAAAAGAAATTCATGAAGGAATATGTGGAAATCATTCTGGTGGAAAAGCATTGGCGTCAAAGGCCCTCAAGACTGGATATTACTGGCCAACCATGCGTCAAGATGCCATGAGCTATGTACAGAAGTGTGATGCACACCAAAGACACAAAGAACATCTTGCAAGGCCAACCTCGCAGTAACTCTACACTCTATTGTCTCATCTTGGCCTTTCATGCAATGGGGCATGGATATTGTGGGCAAGCCGCTAAGGCCCTGGTGGCAAAGTGTTCATGTTGGCAATGACTGATTATTTCTCAAAGTGGATTGAGGCAGAGGCCTATGTGCAAGTAAGAGATAAGGAGGTAATTTCATTTTTAAAGAAAAATATTATAAGCAGGTTTGGCGTGCCTTCAGAAATCATATGCGACAATGGGTCCCAATTCATAAGTAAGAAGACTAGAGATTTTTGTGCTCATTTGGGGCATCAAGCTGATCATGTCTACGCCTGTCCACCCTCAAGCCAATGGTCAAGCTGAGTTAAGCAACAAGTTGATCGTCAACAACTTGAAGAAGCGCCTAGATCAAAAGAAGGGAAAGTGGGCTGAAGAGTTACCACTTGTACTTTGGGCAGATAGGACCACTACAAAAGGGGCCACAGGTAGAACTCCATATTCTTTGGTATATGGGGCAGAAGCTGTAATTCCAGTCGAGGTGACAATCCCAACAGCAAGGTATGGCTTATTAACTCAAGATGAAAATAACCTCTTGTTATACCCAAGATTTAGATATAATTGATGAGATCAGGGATTTAGCCAAGATAAGGATGGCAGCTTATCAGCAACAGATTGCTAGATCATACAACAAGAATGTCAGGATAAGAAGATTCCAGGTTGGTGATTTAGTTTTGAGAAAAGTATTTCAAAATACAAGAGAACTGAATGCAGGTAAACTAGCTCCCAAGTGGGAAGGACCATATCTCATCGATGCTGAAGCTGGCAAAGGTGCATATTGGTTATCAACCCCAAGTGGAGACAGGATCCCTAGGAATTGGAATGCCATTCATTTGAAGCTCTATTTTATTTAAGTCCAGTTATTAACAATTAGACTTCTCAGGTATGATCTATTTTGTGTCAAATTCATTCACATGTTTCAAATTATCAAGTTTTATTGAGAATCCTTACTAACTTAAGCATCGGAGGGGTGTTAGCTGCGCTAACACCCAACCCTAACCTGAATTTGTTTTGCAAGGTATACAACTCGAACAAACGGAGTAGGCTCAACATGTTAACATGCCAGTACGGCTCCGACATGTTGAGACCTAAAGTTGGAGTAGGTCTAAGCATATTAACACGCCAACATTTACTCCAATATGTTTAGACCTAGGATGAAGAAGTTCAACATGTTGACACGCCAGTACGGCTCAAACATGTTGAAACTTTAAGCTGGAGAGGGATGGAACAGGTTGACACGCCAGGACGGTTGATACTTGTTCTATCTCTTCAAACGGTTACCTCTGATCAAAGGTACAATTTACATGTGGTTAAAAGATTTTCATCTTTTCTAACGAATTAAGGTTTTGACACCTTCGACTGGGCGCACGATTTCACACTTATTCAAGTTGTGACTACTGGTTGTAACATTATCATGTTACCTTCTGTTTATAACATCAACATGTTATCTATGAACAAACAAGTATTTCTGAAAAACCTAAAATACTTCTTTAAAACTTTTAAATGTTTTCAAAAGATTTTGCAACTAAAAGACAAGTTGGATGAGCCAACCAATCCCTTAAAACCTAAGAAAGCTTGGAGTACTAGACCAACCTAGTACCCCCAAATAAATTGTTTGGGCTCTTATGAGCCATTACATACCAAAATAAACTTGTTTTGGGGACAGACCCCCCATTTGATGCCCACCAATAGCGCGGCAAATTAGCAAAAAAGAATCCCATGATTGACTAACCAAATCACATGCAACAAATCAAGCTAAAAACAAGGAACAAATCTCGAGCTACTATTGACTTGGTTTACCAACAGAAAACAAACAAACTCCTAATTAAACTCATATTATTCTTAACTTATTCAACATATCCTCCCCTAAACTAGTTGCACTCATGCAACTAATTTTACTTCTGTCAAAGAACACATGCCCAACAAACCTCGCAGCTTCTCGAATGCGTCCATCTTTAATGGCTTCGTCATGATGTCTGCTAACTGATCTTCAGTGTGGCACTTAACTAAATCCAAAATTCCGTCATTTGACAATTCACGAAGAAAATGAAATCGAACCTGAATGTGCTTACTTTTTCCATGGAATACTGGATTCTTGGACAACTTAATTGTTGAAGAATTATCACAATACACAACAGTCTTCCCCTCTTGTATACTCCCAAGTTCGTTAAGAACATTTCGAGTCCAGACCAACTAACAAGCACAATAAGCAGCAGCAACATACTCCGCCTCTGTTGTGGACAAAGTAACTATTGGCTGCTTCTTGGAGGCCCATGAAACGGCTCCTGTTCCCATCAAAAAAACATAGCCAGATGTGCTTTTACTGTCGTCTTGGTCCCCTGCATAATCACTATCAGTAAAGACTTCAAGCTTCTTTTTACCATCTCGCCGATAGAGAATGCCAAAATCAGTTGTTCCACTAAAATAGCGAAAGATTCTTTTCACCGATTGCATATGTAGCTCAGTAGGACAACTTATAAATCGGCTAATTAATCCAAGCACAAACATAAGATCAGGACGAGTTGCCACGAGGTACATCAAACTCCCTACTGCTTGCTTGTACTCGGTGACATCAACCTTTACCCCATCTTTGTCTTTCATTAATCTACTCCTAGGCATAATAGGATTTTTAGAAGGTTTGCACTTCTCTATCCCAAAGCGCAGAAGTACCTCCCTTGCATATTTCTTTTGACAAATATGAATCCCCATATCATTCTGAGTCACCTCAACTCCAAGAAAATAGTGTAACTTCCCTAAGTCAGTCATATCAAATTCTCTCTCCATTGATTCTTTAAATGACTTAAACATATGCTCATTACCACCTGTATATATCAAGTCATTCACACAGAGACTTACAATAAGAATATTACCTTCATCATGTTTTACGAACAAGGTATGCTCGTAGGGACATCTCTTAAAGCCTTCTTTGATAAAATAGGGTTCAATGCGGCTGTACCAAGCTCTCGGAGCTTGCTTTAACCCGTACAATGCTTTCTTCAGCTTGAATACTTTAGCTTCTACACCAACTTTAACATAACCTTGAGGTTGATCCACATAAACTTCTTCTTTCAGATCACCTTGCAAGAAAGCACTTTTTACATCTAGTTGGTACACACACCACCCATTTTGCGCAGCAAGAGCTATAACCATGCGTATAGTGTCCCATCTGGCTACCAGAGCAAAGACTTCAGTGTAGTCCACTCCATATTGTTGAGAATACCCCTTTGCAACAAGTCTCGCTTTATACTTCTCCACCTCTCCATTCTCATTTGTCTTTGTCTTGTATATCCATTTCAGTCCCACCGTTTTTGCTCTTGCTGGCAACATTGTCATCTCCCAGGTGTTGTTTCTTTCAATCACCTCCATCTCTTTGTCCATTGAACTTTTCCATTTGTCACTAAGAATAGCTTCTTCAAAAGTTGTTGGCTCAGAATAAGAAGGTTCTGAAACATAATTTTGGAGCACCTCTTCTTCAGATAAGCCTTCTCCAGTTTCGTAATCTCCCATCCAAGCTGGTGCTCTCCGAATCCTCCCCTCATCTTGAGCTTCTTCTGAATTTGAACTTGAAGATGCTCGAGATGCTGAGCTAAGAATTAGACTTGAGTTACTAAGTTGTCCACCCTCATCGGCATCATTAATTTCTTCATTTTCACTTGCCTCCTTTTCTTCTTCATTTTCACACCAGTCTAAAACATCTAAAACCTTTTCTTCCTGACTTCTCTCCCAATCCCACTGTTCATCTTCTTCAAATAACACATCTCTGCTAATTATAATTTTCTTTTCAATTGGGTCATACAACCTATATGCCTTATACTCCTCACTCACCCCAAAAAACACACATTTCATACTTTTCTCATCAAGTTTCTTCCTTTTGGCAGCAGGAACTTGTGCATGTGCAACACATCCAAATACTCTGAAATAGTGTACAGATGGTCTTACCCCACTCCATGCTTCTTCAGGGGTTATAGCTTGTATCGCTGAAGTAGGACTTCTATTTAAAACGTGTATAGCCCAATTCACAGCTTCAGGCCAAAAAATCTTTGGCACCTCTTTCCCGACCAGCATGCTTCGAACAACATTCATAATTGTCCGGTTCTTTCTCTCTGCCACCCCATTTTGCTGTGGGGTATATGCTGTTGTCAACTGCCTACGAATACCATTAGTAACACAAAAATCTTTGAACTCTTGAGAATTAAATTCTCCGCTCCTATCCGTTCGCAGACACTTAATAAAGCATCCACTTTCCTTTTCAACTAAGGCCTTGAAATTTTTAAAACTAACAAAAGCCTGTGACTTTTCAGACAAAATATAAACCCAACATTTGCGTGTCAAATCATCTATGAAAGTAATAATGTACTTTTTGTTGCTACTTGACTCCGGATAGATTGGACCACAAATGTCGGAGTGGATGAGTTGCAACCGTTGTATCGCTCTCCACGTACTCTTCTTTGGAATTGCCCCCCTCTGTTGCTTTCCCATCACACATTCTCGGCACAACTTTGTAGGGATTTTGATCTCAGGTAAACCAATAACCATCTTCTCAAGTTGCAACGTTTGAAGTCCTTTGAAACTAAGATGCCCATAACGGCTGTGCCATAAATAAGTAGCATCCTCTGTAGTAGTCTTAAAACAAGTAGACACCACATATGGAAAAGCATTTGCATTGAGTATAAACATGCGATTAGTAGACATACTTGCTTGCAAAAATAGACCTCGATGGGGATGATACACACGACATTCTCCATTTTGAATTAAGAATGTCAAACCTTTTTCTTGGAGTTGTCCCATACTTAGAAGGTTATTCTTCAACCCCGAAATAAAATAAACACCAGTAATAACATGTGTAACTCCATTAAATTGCAACTGAATGTTACCTTTTCCCATAACCATCATTCTAGAGTTGTTTCCCATCTTCACTTGATGTCGGTACTGCTCATCCAAATCAGTAAACCATCTCTTGTCCCCACTCATATGATTACTACACCCTGAGTCAAGAAACCATACCTTCTCATGTGTAGCTTGGTTCATTTCGACATGAGCCATTAACACCATTTCTTCTGTCTCATCCACCTCGACATAGTTTGCATTCTTTGCCCAATCAGGACATTCATACTGAAAATGGCCCAACTTATGACACTTATAGCACTCGATTAGAGATTTATTGAGTTGTCCTCTCCCACGTCCTTTTCTACGACCTCGATCCCCACCTCTACCTCTTCCTCTAGAGCTGCCTTCAGTTGTGATTTTCAAAGCCTGCTCTTCTTCCATTTGACCAAGCATCCATTGTTCTTGAACAAGAAGGCTACTCTGTAGTTCATCAATTGTCATAGTACTAAGGTCATTTGATTGTTCGATTGAACACGCAACATAATTGAATTTTTGTGTCATTGAACGAAGAAACTTCTCCACTATTGCCTGTTGCTCCATGGTCTCACCATTTGCTTTCATTTTAGTAGCAATGGTGAGGGTTCTTGCAAAGTAATCATCAACCCTCTCTCCTTCCTTCATGGACAGTAGTTCATACTCCTTTCGCAAAGCTTGCAGCTGCGATCTCTTTACTTTGGTGGATCCCTCATACTTCTGCTTCATCGAGATTCAGATTGCCTTCGATGTCCTCTTGTCGAGAATGGTTTCCAAGATCTCCCTATCAATTGCTTGGAACAGAAAGTTCTTCACCTTCAAATCCTTGAGCTTCGCCTCTTCGACGCTCTTTCTCTGCCTCATTTGCTGGTGAATTCCCAGTCGCTGCTATCGGAATCCCTTCCTCCACCAAATTCCACATCTCCTTGCTCCTCAAAAAAATTTCCATTAACATCGACCAATGATCATAATGCCCGTCATATCTTGGAATTGACGGCTGGATGTATTTATCTGAGGTTGCCATACTCTACACACTCAGTGTTTGATCTCACAAGCACTCGTGTTTACACTCACTCTCACCTTCCCACTAGGTCCTTTAGAGCTCTGATACCAGATTGTAAAACTAAGAATTGAAAGTTAAACACACTGATATAACTGGAAGAAAGGATATTTTATTTGCTGAATGAAATGGCCTTTTATAAGCCTTTTACAAATGAAAGAATCCCATGATTTACTAACCAAATCACAGGCAACAAATCAAGCTAAAAACAAGGAACAAATCTCAACCTACTATTGACTTGGTTTACCAACAGAAAACAAAACAAACTCCTAATTAAACTCATATTATTCTTAACTTATTCAGCAGTTTTAACCTCATTTTTGCCCTACCGATTCGAGGCAAATTAATGTACTTCAATATATACACACACACACACACACACACACACACACACACACACACACACACATATATATATATATATATATATATATATATATATATACTCCTCCGTCCCATAACAAGCGACACGATTCTTGTTTCGCACGGGAATTAAGGAAAAAGTGAAAAGGTTGATGTGTTGTGAGTGTAGATAGTTGAGTAGGAGAGAGAATGAGTGGAGAGAATAGTAAATTATAATGGTGTTGTGAGTATTATAATAATGTAGGAGAGAGAATGAGTGGAGGAAATAGTAAATATTCTTTTCCATTTTAGGAAGTGTGACTTATCAGTGGAACGCCCAAAATGGCAAAGTGTCGCTACATAGGACGGAGTATATATATATATATATATATATATATATATATATATATATATATATATATATATATATATATATATATATTATGTCTTCTATATTTTTGTCATTGTATTTGTTGTTGTATTTTTCTTATGCCTTGGCTTTTTATAATATTCAGGAGGATCTCTCGTGTAATCTTTATTTGTTTTTTTATACTATTTTTGTAATAGGGATTATAACTTCGTTCTTTGCTTTTCTTTTTATGAGGTGGTTTTAGTTTATCAAAATCAAATTATTCACACCAATGTCCTAATTCTTTTCTTGTTTGTGTATTTTTCTTTTTTCTTTTTTAATTTATTATTTAGTTTTTGGTCCTGACATAGTTTTAAGCCGATAATATTTACACAAGTAATTAGGTCTCTATATATATATATACATATATGTATAATATATGTATATATATATATATATATATATATATATATATATATATATATATATATATATATATATATATATATATATATATATATATATATATATATACTCCCTCGTCACGATAGTAACTTCACGTTTTGCCATTTTGGGTGTCAGTTAATAACATCCTTCACTTTCGTTTTTGGCGAAGGAATGCTTTCTTTATTCCTCTTAAATTTCGTTCTATATACATTATTTTATCCGTGATACAATACCATTTATAATTTACTATTCCTCCCTTATCTCCTCATAGTCCCGATAGTAGCTTCCCATTTTGCCCGTTTTTGGGTGTCATTAGTTAATAGGCTTTTTTAACACTTTCCTTTTTTGGCAAATGAATCTTTCTTATTCTGCATAAAACAAATTCTCTCTCCTACGTTATTTTAATATTTTTTCGCGACACCATTATAATTTACTATTCACTATTGTTTACTGGAGTTCTCTATATACGTTATTTTATCTACATGGCTTAATTATAATTTACTTATTCCCTCCACTCATTCTCCTATTTTCAAATTAAACTCACTTCGCAACATTTTTTCTTTCATGCTTTTATTAATTTGCGTGCGCGAAAGCGAAAAAGGGCGACTTCTATTGGGACGGAGGG
The DNA here is from genome assembly GCA_022495995.1 of Adenophora triphylla var. japonica. NCBI lineage: Eukaryota > Viridiplantae > Streptophyta > Magnoliopsida > Asterales > Campanulaceae > Adenophora > Adenophora triphylla. Next base: position 159,417 of record JAFEMH010003502.1, read on the forward strand.
AATATATATATATACTCGTTCACTTCGTCGCCAGTAATCTTATTTCGCTTTTTGAGTGCAGCTATGTCCAAAATTGATCTTTTATAGAAATAGCGAAGGAATGCTTGGCTATTCTTTCAATTCTACTCTCTGTTGACACTTTTACGGCATTACTTCTGGCGTATACTGCTTCTCATGCATTAGCAAAACAAATTCCTGCCTCGTATTTAATTAACCCTTGTCTTTCATGCTGTTTTTCTTTTTCAGGCACTTTTCTCTCACTTTTCGCCCAATTAAGTGCGGAAATTTGGTATCGATGTTGGTGGGTCGGAGGAGTATATATATATATATATATTGGTGCCATCATGTTCGGCCATTGGCCACAGACTGTATAAAGTCAAAACCAAATTAATTAGGATCCAAAAAAGTTTGCAGGATTAGAACATCCAGGCCAGATTCAATCCAATTCTATTGACAAAAAAAATGAGAAAATTCACTCTCACCTAGCGACGACTTGGAAATTGCCTTCAGCAGTAAAACAAACATTCCTCTGCACTGTACTCAGAGAACTTCCAATCAAAACGCGGAGAAGCTACCCAGTATTGCAATAAAAAGCTTGTACATCTCTTCCTCTCTCTTGTTGATCAATTGAAGCTTGAGAATCGTCCTTATTTGAAGGTCTGTTATCTTTTACCCGTTGATTTCAGTGATTCTAGAGAGCTTTGGCAAATTTTAAAGAAATATTGTCAAATTAATTAGAAAGGGTATCTACAGTTTGATCTTAATTCATCATCAAATTGAGAAAATTTGATTGTGTAACCTGTTTATTGCTAGTGAATTTGTGGGGAGTTTATATAGAATTTTGACGAATTCAGAAAAGAATTGGGGGTTGATTTTTTTATATGCATTTGTTAGCGGAATTACAATATGTATAGTAATTTTAAAGATAGGGCAATCAATTATGTTAAGCTTAAGCAGTTGAAAGAAGACAAGGCTGGCAATTATGCTCAAGCTCTTTCTCTTTATATGAATGCTTTGGCTTACTTTGAGACCCATTTAAAAAGTACGAAAAGAATCCAAAAGATTAAGGAAGCTATTACACAGAAGTTTACTGATTATTTGAGGAGGGCGGAGGAGATCAAGGCTGTACTTGCCCAGAAGATGCTGGTGGGAATGGGCCCACAGCCAATGGGTGATGCTTTGCGGTTGCAGCTTTCGATCTAAAGATGAAACCCAAGGAACGGAGAAGGGGTGATGGGGATGATGCAGAGAAGGCAAAGCTTAGAGCTGGGCTTGATTCTGCAATAATTAGAGAAGAAACCGAATGTGAAGTGGAATGATGTTCTGCGAGGTCTTCAGAGTGCTAAGCAGGCGTTGCAGGAAGCTGTTATATTGCCAGTCAAATTTCACACAATTCTTTGTTGGTTAGTTCCTTAATTCATCTTTTTTATGTAAATAGTTTACACTTATAATCTAGTACACGAAATTAGTAGTTTTGTGATATCATTTTGTTGTGTTGATCTGGTCCCTTAGTTTGTTTTACTTCCAATTGGGATATGATTGATTCTAATAAGCTTATACATCAGATTTATCCCGGATTGTCGAAGAAGAATGTCGTTAATTGCTTATTGTGGAAATTTGGTTAGTAGAGAAGCATCATTAAGCTTTCGGTTCTTATTCAGAAAATTGTTGCCTGATTAGCTATTCCAATACTACTCAAGGTCTTGCCTTGAATTCAGATGTCTGCTCATTTCTTTACCGGGATTCTTCCCAATTTGCTGGTTAGCACGCTAAATGTATATCAGATCAGTCATCCAATGCACAAAAAGTTTCTTTGATTGAACAATCAATAATCTAACTGACGAGTCTACTGCTATTGTTTCATATGATTGAACAAGTATTTTCTTAATTAGAAACACAATACTTGTGGGACAAACCCAAAAGGAAAGCGTCATCTTTATTATCAGACCTATTTAACCGAGGGAATTATTGTGTATGACTTGATTGGAAATGAGTATACCATGAAGTTTATGATTTTAGGTTTGATCATACATAAATTGAATCATTTTATAGTTTTGCCTAATGTGTTTCACATTAATGTTTATTGTTTGGTGTACCTCAAATCAATTGATCTTTATTAATATAATACTATTATAATCTAAGTTCTTTATAAATTGTAAATTACTGTTTTAAACAAATTGACTATATCTTTTTCGACGGTAAGGGAAATGATTTAACCGTTGAGATGTTAGGAGATAATTAAAGAGTACCGCATATATTTCCAAATTATAGAATTGCTTACAAATCTATAAGAAGATTATTTATGGCATAAAAGGCAGCTTCTCTCGGCCAAGTAAGTGATCCACAAGAATTCGAAGAGTTCATTGAGAAATGCCTTGTTCGGGCGCCTATAATGTAAACATGCGAAGGAGATTCTCATACATCCTCGTTCCTTGACTCAAAGAGAATGAAATGTAGCGAATTCCAGAACCCATTTGCAATTAGTCGAAGGTGATTCCCTCGGCATGTCATTAGTTATTTCATTGTCGACTTGCTCTATGGACATTGATTGGATAAGTATTAACTTATTGGGATTAGAGCGAACCCGAGGATGGAGGAGGCTGGAGCTGCAGCACTTGAAGAAGGTGATGTCTGGAACCTTTGTGGTCGCGTGTGGGTTTCAAGTTAAACGTAGCTAAGTACTTGTTACTTCTCTGGATTGTAATTGTGTGAATGCCTTATTCAGTTTTACTACCCGATCTAGGCATTCGGAAACCACTTAAATCATTGCGTGGCCGGCATTAGGGAGATTTCTTTGAATATGTCCTCGCCAGACGGATGTTCCCGATGTGACGAAGAGTGAAGAAATTGCAAGGACGGGCCTGTGTGGTCGCATGCCCCAGGAAAACTCCAGAGTTTCCTTTTTTTTACGGATTCCTTTTGCTTGCAGCATGATTGTCATCATTTTAGGCTTAGGTTTGTGTATTATAAAAGCAGTGACGACCTAAAACACATTGTAACCTTGCCACATTGCGAGCGATTATTGAGAATATGTTCGCTGCGTTTAACAACGGCTCCCACTGAGGTAGTCCGATCTTGTGATAAATCTGGATTAACGAAGTCTTGTGTTCTTTGTGCTTAATTTTCTTTCTCTTCTTGTTAATTCTCTGACTGCTTGGGGCCTTGTACGTTTCTTAGCAATAGCAGGCCAAACCGTTTGGTAATAACATCTTCACGGTTCCTAAGAAAAGTTTTAAAAGATGAATCGGAAACAGTGAATTTAGGATTACAAGCAACAACATGCTAACCCGGTGGCGCGAGAGGCTTCCACTACGGGTAGGGGTAAGGGGAGTCGGTTGTACGCGGCCTTGCCACTATATTGCATAACACATGTAAATTTCGGGATGACCCGTAATGGTGCGTCGAAAGTGCGAGGACTAATTGATGTAAATGTGAAAAGCGCATACAATTTAGTTAGTACGTATTTGCTTTATTCCATCATATTTTTCGAAGCAAAAAAAATAGCTGAGTCTTTGACTCCATCGAAATGATGGAAAATGCGTCGAAAATTGCAAGGACTAGTGATGCTTACATGTGGCGCTTATCTGATTTAATTGCTTACGTATTGCTTTGTCGTAGGGCTTCGAAGCAAAAAAATAGCGAGTCTTTGGCTCCATTCGGAAATGATGGAAAATGAATTTAGGTTCGGAAGAAAAAAATGCTCGGACTGATTCTCGCTCTTTGTAAGTCTCCTAACTTTGTGTATAGTAAACTTTTGTAGTGTTGAAAAATAGGGACCAGACCAAATTTGTATAGTAAACCACATGGTTAGTCCCTTAATTAAATCTCTTTTTATGTAAATTGGTTGACCTTTAATCTAGCACCCAATTAGAGTTATGTGATATATGTAGGCTGTTTTTGATGTTGCTCCTTTAGTTTGTTTACATCCAATTGGGAGAGAAATCGATTTAATAAGCTTATCACAGATTTTCTCGGGTTGTCGAAAGAATGTCATTAATAGCTTGTTGTAGGAAATTAAATTATCGGGGAAGCATCAATCGGCTTTGAAGTTCTTATTTAGAAATTTGTTGTTTGATTAGGTACATTGCATTCTTACTCTTATAAAGTCTTGCCTTAATTTAGGCATTTGTATTTCTTTACCGGGATTAACTTCCTAATTTGTTGGTTGGAACACAGTATATCGGATCAGGTCACCGCCGCAGCCAGCAAGCGACAACAACAAAGCCTTAGTCCCAGAGAGAAATAATTTGGGGACGACTAACATGAATCTCATATGTTATCGTGAAAAAAAATAAATAAAAAATTAAAATTAAATTAAATTAAAAATATAAAAATTAAAAAAAAAAAAAAAAAAAAAAAAAATAAAAAAATAAAAAAAAAAAAAAAAAAATCAATCCCAGCACATTGGATTTTTTTGCCCTCCATTCACGACCTCTTCAACACCGTACTTTCATCGGCTCCCGAGTAAATTAAATTATCATTTTCAATTACTCTACAATCCCGAGTTTGTTTGGGTCTTCACACTACCCCTCGCCATTTTATCATTTCTCAGTACATTTGTTAGGCCTCCCTAGCAAATCGTCGCTGGGTCTCCTTCTCCACGTGTCGAACCACGGGTAGACCGATTTTCCCTCATTTTATCCTCGATAGGCGCAGAGGCTCCCTACTTTACCTCACGATCACCTCATTCCCCCGGCCAGATCCCTTTCTTGTATGGCCGCACATCCGCAAATGAAGCATACGCGTCTCCGCCCACATTCAGTCGTATACGCGTGACAACTGTTTCCACGGCTGACATTCGGTCTTGGTAAAGCGTCTGCGGCACTAATTGCCGTCGCGGTAGAATTTTCACGCACTTTAATCTTATTGGGTATGCAGCGATCATCATAGAAACCACAATGTAGCACTCTTCCAGCTTGACAGCAGCTGCTTTAATCCTATGAGCAACGTCTCCGTCTAATTCTCCATCCTTTTTGGATAATGGATCCCAAGATAGCGATAAAGGCTTCGGAAGAACTTGGATAATATTTCCATCAAATGTGACCGCCCCTGCCTCCTGCTTGACTCTGCTAAACTTACACTCGAATATTCGATCTTGGCTTACTGCAATCGAAAACCTCGAGATTCCAAAGTGTGTCTCCATGACTCCAATTTACTTTCAGCGCCACTCTCTTGTCGTCATCAATCGGCCTGATATCATCTGCAGAGCAGCATTACACTTTGGTATATCATCTTGGAGGTGACCTCGTCGGTGCGTCCCGTTATCAGCCAAAAGAAAGGGGCTAAGTGCGGAACCTTGAGTGCTTGCTCCAATCTTTATAAAGAGAACTCTTGATCTTTCCTAACACAATTAAATACACTTGAGTACTAACTCCGTTATACGTGTCCTTGATAATATCAATATATTTCTTTGAAACACCCTTCTTTGCTTATGCCCACTGGCCAAAGTACCTCTCTTGGCACTTTATCATATACTATACTCCAAATTAATGAAAACCGTATGCAAATCTTTCTTTTGACCCAGTCTAGATATTTCTCCGTGGTTTGTCTCATAAAGATATATTGCCTCCATAATTCGATCTTCACGGCATAAACCCAAAGGTGGTTATTGAAATATCCGCAATTTTTCACCGGCCTTTGTGCGAGTCACTCTTTCCCCAGTTTCATAGTATGGCTCACGTAACGATAGGCACTAATTTTTAATATCATATTGTGTGCCTTTAATATTATTGTTAATATTTTGTGTCCATTTTTATATACTTGAATTCTTATATTAGGATAATTGATAGAAAAATAAATTAATGTTCAAAAAGAATTATAATAATAAAAACATGAATAAATATTTGAGTAGGAGGATTTTTAATTTAAATGCTTTGGGGAAAATTTAAATGAAAATGGCTATTTTGGTGAAAGCCTAGGAAGGATAGTTGTGGGGGGACACTTTCCCTAAATTACTCCCCATCCTCCTCATTTGTCAACAACACCCCATACCGCTTCCCATTACTCCCTCCATATCCGGCCCCCTCCCCTATTTCCTTACCAATTACATACTACATCCTCCCGTCATTTTCTTCTTCATTTTTCTTCTTCTTCTTCCTTCTCTAAAGAAAATCCATGGAAGCCTCAACCTTCTCAAAATCATAATAAATCCAATTCTTCTCCGATCGTCGATCCAGGGTGTACTTTTGGATTCATGGAGTCGAAGGAAAATATTGAGCTAAGAAGATTCTTATTCCACTTCATAATTTCTAAGTGAGTTGTTATGACTTCCGCTTCATCTAAATGTTCATGAGTTATTTAATGTTGTTATTGTTATTGAAATGATTGTTTAATGCCTTAGAAATCTTCTTGGGAGTTGAAGAATTGATTAATCTTTTAGAAGGAATGTTATTGTTGATCAAGAGTGTAAGAACATGGGTTGATTTGGATTAAAAGTGTTAAACTTGAAATGAGTTAATGAAATGGGTGGAATTTGTAGTAACAATCAATCTAAGGTTACTTGGGTTTGGGTTTACTTGTTTGGAGTGAGACTTAGTAAAGCTAAGGTTTCCTTTGGTGTTCTTGTGATAGGCATGGTATAAGGAAAGGAAGTCTAGGTTCAAAATGGGAAAAATATGAAATTGGGTGGAGGAAGGCTTGGGCGGTCGCCCGTGGGGGCTGGGCGGCCGCCCGGCAAGCAGAAATCACTTTGGCATTAAGGTCCACTTGGGCGGTCGCCCAGTGGTTAGAAACGGTCGCCCGTGTTGGCGAGAAAATGGTTCGGTTCCTGTTTATTTGAAATTTCACCGAGTAACCTCCTAGCATGATCCTTAATCCATATTAAGTAGTAGAATCTAAACCAAACCGGATATGCATTAATCCTTTTAACTTAGATTAAAGTAGTTCAACTTGGAAATAGATCTTGAACTTTTATTAAGGTTATTCGAGGATGTATAATGACTAGGTAGGAATGGTTTACGATACATAGTGTCCTTACTTATTCCATATTTTTGGTGAGTAGTTAACAATAGTGTAGAAGCTATAGGTTTCACTATTGATCTAATGAGAAATGGGTATGCATCACCTTGTGGCATTGTTATTCCAAGTTGTGGAATTATTGATTTTATGGTTACCGTAATATTCTAAGTATGGACTATTAGACATACCGTTATGTGCATCCTAAGTGTGGATTAATTGGCAAGTGTTATGTGGTATCCCAATTGTGGATTATTTGATATATGGTTGTGTTGTACCCCAGTGTAGAATAATTGACTTGTTGTTACACGATGCATCCCAAGTGTGGATTATTTGGTTATATGGTTACCTTACTTGAATTTATATTCATTGATGGTATTGATTAGCATGAGTATACATTACCATGTTGTTATATTATGATGCATAGTGTACTAAATGGTTGTTGCACTATGGTATTAATTTCATGAGTATACATTACCATGTTGTTATATGATTATCCCTTTTTGTGGATTTTGTTTCAAGTATCTATATTGTGCTTGAACATGTTGATATTCGGGGTATAATGGAATTCAATCAATTATGGATTTGTTCTATAAGTGATTGAAGGTTCATCATACCAGGACCGTCCCCCTCGTGGCGCGAGTGGGTGTGCTGTATTGAGCATGAAGAAGCAGCCTTTACGAGACTGTTGCGATTGGTGTACGGGGGAATGCTTACTGTATTAAGCCTAAAGCTTTCACAGGTTAGCGATATTATTGTTGGATACTCTATTATAGGTATCTTTTCTTATATGGATCTACGGAGTATGAGTCACTATAAGAGGTGAATGTCTTTGGAGGCAATTCACCAAAGAGTGAGTTTTACTCCCACGTTGTACGACTTATTGTTCGAGACGGGAAAGGTAAAATGAGGTAACGTAATGTGTTTACCGCTTTCGTAATGTGTTATGTGCTACCATGCTATATGTTGCACTTTGTTTGGCATCTTGCTTTGCATTCATAATAGCTCATTGAGATTTATTCTCACCCCTCTCCCTTTCTTGTTTTAGATTCGAGCAATTGGACCCGGCCCAGTAAGGGCGGTGAGGAGTTTGGAAGTTATATTGTGGGAATTGTCGGGGTATGATTAGGTTGGTATAGAAAGTGTACATTGGTATAATTCATTTATGGAATTGTATTTATAAATCTTTATTTTATGTTATAAGCAGGAGGCCTTTTTGTAATTAAAACAGTTTCTTACTTTCTAAGTTAGTCAACTATTTCTCCATGGTGAAAAGGTGTAGATTTATTTTGAAATGATTACAACGATGGTATTTATTTTTGAATGATAATTAAAGGTTTTAAAAGTTAAGGAAATTTGGGTTAGTTTGAGGACGCTCCCGGCTCGGGACACGTGTAGGTTCCGGGTCGGGGTCCTCGCGGGCTCGATAGTTTGATCCCAGATAGTTGGCACTGATCTTGGACGTCACCTTTATTCTTATCTGAAAGGGATCGGAGTACTCTTGCCACTCCAAGTGGCATTGTGTTAACTCTCCGTATCTTGTTAAATAGCTTTGTTAACCAATCTACTCCCCTCTCCCGAAACATCTCCAAACCTCGGTGGTATACCATCCAGGTCCAACGGCTTTCTTGATCTCATCTTTTTCATTGCCATTTCACTTCACTCTTCGAATTCTCCGCATAAAATCTCGATTAACCATACTTTCGAAGAGATATTTAAATCTCGACATCTGCTCTTGACCGCCCGTTGAACAAGTTATCAAAGTACGAACTCCATCTATCTTTTATCTCTTTATCCCAGGACTAAACTCTTTGGTCTACATCCTTCGCACATTTAACCGTCCCAATATCTCGTGTCCTCTTATCCCTAAATACGAGCGAGTCTCGTAGATGTCTTTTTCCCCTTCTTTTGTATCAACTATGACATAAAGATCCGGATTCACCTTTGGTCTTGCGTCTCTTACTGATTTCTTAGCATCTCTTCTAGCTTCCTTATACTTCACATAGTTCTCAGCGCTCCTACATTTCCCGATAATTTGTAGCATTCTTGCCCTTGCCCTTTGTGCTTGTTTTACTTCCTCGTTCCACCGTGATGTGTCCTTACTTGGTGGCCCATTTCCTCTAGATTCTCCAAGGACTTCTTTCGCCACCTCCTTTATGGTATGTACCATCTTAGTCAAGTCGAATCTATATCCATATCCTCATATTATCCGACCAAATACCGGTATCGACCATCTTAGCTACAAATTTCGGTTGATTCTCCCCTTGAAGTCTCCACCAGCTTGATTCTAGGGTCTACACGTGATTTTCTCTTCCTCGAAATTCTCTTACTTCGAAATCAAGTACCACTAGTCTATGTTGAGTTCTTTGTGCTCTCACCGGAACAACCTTGCAATATGTATAACTCTTTCTACAAGTATTTCTTACTAAGAAGAAGTCAATCGACTCGCATTACCTCCTTCCACATAGGACACCAGTGAGATTCTCTCTTCTTGAACCCAAGTGTTCATTATACTCGAAGTCATATGCCAACGCAAAGTCCAGGATACTATTTCTGCTTCATTCCTCTCTCCCAAAACCAAAACATCCATGTATGCTCTCAAAGCCATGTCGGCTAGACCCAGCATGCCCGTTCGGATCACCACGATCACTAATTTCTCACCAGCTTAGGTACTCGTTGCACTACCTCTCCAAATCTTCCCAGAACACTTGTTTAATAGATACGTCAACCACTACTTGTGGTTCGTGGCGGAAATAATAGTTATAATCTCATCACGTATCACCGGTTTAATGCCCATAATTCGATCACTATTCCTGTACACTTCCACCACATCATTAATATACTCCTTATCAATAATGATACCCACTCCATTTCTACCATTATCCTTTCACAGTACAGCTTAAAACCCCCAGACGATATTTCTTTTGCTTTCTCTCCAACCCGCTTAGTTTCACTGTAGACACATTATGTGAATCTTCCTCCTCCTCATAACTTCCGCCCACCTCGCTGATCTCCTGTCCAATGATCCAATGTTCCAAGTTCCAAAGCGCATCCCACTACCCTTACACCTACCATGGACTAGCTTACCGCGCACTCAAATCCCGTCGTCCCTTGCATATTTGGACACCGCCCCGGGCGAAGAGATGGCGCGTCGCTTCCGGGCGACGACCTAGCAACCTTTGCATGCCATCACTACACCCGGAGTCTTTGAAGTGTAGCGCACCCTTGCATATTTGACACCACCCCGGGCGAAAGATGGCCGTCTGCTTGAGGGGCGGACGACCTAGCAACCTTTGCATACTTATCACTACACCCGGGTCTTTGAAGTGTAGCGCGTCGGCTGCTGAGCGCCCCAACGATATTCATATTCCGATTCATAAGGAACATTAATGGTTAAAGTGTACAAAAATGATGGAGTATTTTTAACAAATGACCCTACGCCTTTCAATTTATTGCAATTTCTACCTTGTCGTCAAAACTCACCGACTGTCAAAACCCTAAGTGAGTGTGAAATGTCACGTACGTACTTATATTTTTTATTAACAATTTGACTAGGTTTTTTAACGAGGTATTAAAAACTTTAATGGACTTGTACACATAGGCGTCCAGTTGGCACTTGACATAGTAAAAAATTGCAGATGTGAAAATAAAAGGGGTAAAATTGTAAAACATTAAACTTAAAACCCAAAAAATTATTTCTCACTAAAAAGAGTCCAAAAGTTAAAATATTAATTTACAAATACACCCTCACATATAAAATCACTATCCTAGCCTAAGCAGTGTCCAAGGCCACCTTTTTTTGTGTGTTTTTTTTTTTTTTAATTTAATTTTTTTTTTAAGAAACGAAATGGGAAAGGGACAAAAAAGTGAGGAAAAAATGAGGAATTCCCCCTTGGAGCTCAAGAAGAGCTGTGCGTAGGGAATTGCATTCTATGTTATAGATTAACCGGAGGCAAAGAAGACAACGTCACCGCAACCACGACCCCTCTTTTCCCCCTTCTCCACCTCCAACACCGCCAACGACGACTCTATCACCCAATTCCATTCTTCTCCTCCCTCCGACGCCGGCTCATCTCAATCCCAAGTAGCAAATTCTTAGCAATTAGGCACAAGGCTACTCAAAATCCATACCTTACTTCAGATTTAATGGAGTTGGCCGAGAAATCGCTTGTCTTAAATGGGTAACGAGAGGACAATGATTGATGGTGTGGTTTATGGCGGAGAAGAGAGGTGGAGCTTAGCGTTGGTCGTTCACAAATGTAATGGAGTTGACCGGATTTAGGGTTAAAGATTTTATTTTATTTTAAAATTTAGTCCTCTCAAATCTATAAGAAACATTTAAAGGGTGGTGAAATTACCCGGTTTCGCGCGATGGCGAAAGGCGGTTGTTTTTCGCCCAGGGTTGGTGTGCGAGACCTCGCTTTCGGGAAGGAGAGGAGTTGCCACGCAATTTTTGTATTTTGAGCCCAAACGTTGAGAAAGCGACTATTGATTGAAAATGGTGTCGTTTTTATTGGTAGCAAAAACATAGGAAAAGGCTTTTGAAAACGGGGGTCATTTTTATTAGTAGCAAAAATGAGTAAAAAGCTTTTTAGTACCGTAGATTGTTAGGTTCGGGAGGTCACGTTACGTTTCGGGAAGGAAGTATATTGAGATCACCCGGCAAACGCCTCGTATGGCGAGTCTTTCTACCTTTCTCGAAAACGTGTGCGTGTGTGTGTGTGTTTGCATTTTTGAAATGGCTTGAATGAAAAGCAATCTTGGTTTGAATGTCAAACGTTGATTAGGTGTTACGTTTGAGAAAGGCGGCGTTTGAATGACAAACGTGGATTTTGAAAGTTTTAGGAAAAGTGGCACGAGTGCGATTTTAACCGTTTTAACTTAAGTGTCAAATGTTGACTTTTAAGAAAAGAGCGTTTGAATGTCAAACGTCGGATTTTGAGTTTTGAAGATGAGCGTTTGGATGCCAAGCGTCATTTCGCGCGTTTGAAAGAGAGTTCGAAGGTCGAACTCCGGTTTTGAGCTGGGCGTGTCATTGTTAACGATTTTACGGGAAAAATATATTAAATGATTTTTGAGTGTCAAATGATGGCTTTTAAGTTTGAAGATGAGCGTTTGGATGCCAAACGTCGCGCGTTTGAAAAGAGAGTTCGAAGGTCGAACTCCGATTTTGAACCGGGCGTGTCATTGTTAACGATTTTACGGAAAAACATATTAAATGATTTTTTGAGTGTCGAATGGACGGCTTTTAAGTTTGAAGATGAGCGTTTGGATGCCAACGTCATTTCCTTGGCGTTTTGAAAGAGAGTTCGAATGTCGAACTCCGGTTTTGAATCGGGCATTACATTGTGACGATTTTTACGGGAAAAACGTATTAAATGATTTTGCGATCAACGAATCGGGCTGCGACTCCGGACTTTGAAAGGTAAATACTATCATGATCCAAACGGGTCGGACTTTGTAAATAGCAGATGTATTTAAAGTGCGGTATCAACGCAATCAAACGATCCGGAATTGTAAGGAGTACGATCGACGAGCCAAACGGCTCGGAATTGTAAAGTTGCATGAAAGTAAGGACGCTCAATAGATCAAACAATCCGGAATTGTAAATGACATGAATTTAAATGACGTTCGACGGATCAAACGATTCGGAATTGGTAAATGACATAAAAGTAAACGGAACGGGGCGGGCGCCGTTTTAACCCGAGATTACTTCTCTTACGGGAAGAGAAGAGGATCGCGGACTAAAAACGCAATATCGGGCCCTCGTTTAGGCGATGACGTCTACATTTCAACAACGTTGTCCAGAAACTTGATTTGTAGCGACTAGCGCGTAAAACCGAGCGAAAGCGAGTTTAAAGAGAGAGGGAGCTACCTATGGCTAGGGTCGGCTCCTTTGTCTCGGTGGGCGTATACGGGATACAAAAGTGTGTTTGAAATGGTGTTTCGAGGTGGCGGGGGTTGTATTTGATGAAATACGGAGTTTTCACGCAAAACGAGGTAAAACCGGGGCTCGGGAAGGGGTGAAACCGGTTAGGTCGTGGGTTTGGTGAAAGGAGTAATTTTTGTTATTACAAATGGCTTTGGCCGGTCTGTATTTATAGGTGAAAATTCATGATGAGTCGGACGGACTAAGGGTGAATCGGGGTTTTGTGAAACTTTGAAAATTGGAGGGGCTTCTGGCAATTCGGAATTTTACGAAATGAGTCCTCGTGGGACTGTGAGAGGCGCATACCGGGGTATTTTTGTCATTTCACTCTGAATTTGATTGAAGGGTGATGGGAGGCTGTGGCATGTGAGCCACGTGTCCACCACTGTGACTCACCGAGGTTGTGGGAGTTGGTGCCATTATCCCCGATTTTTGTCCGTTTTGAAAATAACAGTCCGGAAAATGTCGGCGTCCCCGAAAAGTGCCGGGAAAGTGCATTTTCAGGAAAGCCGTGCTTACGTGCAACGGCGTGTGTTGGAGTACGCTTTGACGTCGGGATGCACGGGCAAGTCCGGGGCGTCTCGTTGGCTTTGGCAACGCGTGGAACTTAACGGGTTCCGGTTAACCTGGAGCGGGCCGGTTAGCACGGATTCCGGTTAACTTTTAACGGATTTTGACGATCCGAATTTGGGTACTACGATCGGTAGTCGGTTATAACATTAGGTTAACAGAGTTATAACCGCGGTTAAAAATTCGAAAAGTTCTAACAGTAACCTAACCGTTAACCGTTAGTACTAACGGTTACTAAGTATATACGGTTAACGGTTATACCACTCGGTTACACGGTTATACACGGTTAAACGGTTAAAAATCGCTTTTTTTTTTTTTCAGTTTGGTCCTTTTAACGGAATAGTTAAGCTGTTTTGGTTAACTTTTATGCTTTGTATAACCCCCTTTTTTTTTTTTTTTTTGAATAAAGAATACTATTTGAGATGTTACTTATTAATGATTTTTTTGAAAAAAGTTATAAAAAAGTTAAGAATTTTTAAATGAATGAAATTTTAACGAAAAATGTGTTTAACGTATTTTTTTAACGGTTTTTTTTTTTTTTTTTTTTTTTGTTAAGCAAAGCTATTGAGAAATATTTCTTTTAAAAAACAGTTTTAACACTTTTTTTTGAAGAAAATAGTTAACTTTTTAACAGATTTTTAACTAGTTCTATAAAAAAGTTAACTTTTTATTTTTTTAATTTTTTTGGATAAAGAAGACCATTTTAGACTTTTGTTTATTATATACATTTTTTACAAAAGATATATAAAAAAAGTTATGAATTTTGAAAGAAATAAAATTTAACTTTTTTAAAAATAAACGAAAGTATATAAAAGAAAAAGGGACGGTACCCTTAAATTTTATTAATTAAATAAAATTACAAAGAGGGGGACAACCAACCTTACCCTTTTCTAATTAAGGGGGAACATTTAGGAGCCTTTACCTCAACCTAACTATTACAATTCAATAAAAATAAACCTAATCTAATAAATAAAAATTAAAAACTAATCTATTACAATTCAATAAAAATAAACCTAATCTAATAAATAAAAATTAAAAACTAATCTAATCATCACTAATCACTTCCCGTAGAGTCATCCACATCATATTGATATTGTGGGTCAAGTGTATCCTCTTCATAAGGCATATCTTGTTCTCTCTTTTCCGATCTAACCCAATCCCCAAGTAATAGTTGATTTTCCAAGTTTTCAACCGTTAGTTGAGAAGCGTCTTTCATCCAAAACATTTCCTCCAATACTAAATGCGGATTCGACCGCCACCCAGCTTGACGGGGAGAAGCTAAGACTTCTTTGCGATTATAGAGAGTATAGGATAACTCTCGTTCCTTCTTGACCACCACTTTAAAACATCGAAATTATTTGGATTATCACTACTTTGATCCCATTCAAAAGTAGTGTTGAAATATGTGTCTAACTCCAAGGGAATGTTAGAGGAAGAAGAACTAGTCCCTACTCGAGGACGTTTCTTTTTGCTATACAAATTAGTAAAAAAATGATACGGATCCTCCTCAAGTAAATCACCACCAACATCTTGAGAAGAAGTAGAGTCAACATTTTGAGAAGGATTTCCATGAATTGCATTATATTCGTTATAAAAAGACACCAAATCATTTTTTGTACTTTCAACAATATTCGACGGAGAATCATGATCACCTCTACCATCGGGGTATAAATTAGTATAATAAAAAGCTAAAATAGTAGCCAACTCATCTAATTTAACACGGGGATCTAATACTTTTGCAATCAAAAATAAAGACGGAATTTCGTTAAAATATTTTATCCACTTTTGTCTCATGGAAAAAATGCAATCCCCTAAAACAACGCAATCTTTTAAATTATTAAAACTACTAACAATTGCAACACAATGCTCAAGAACCAAAATGGAAGTTGGATAATAAACTCCCGATAATGCCAAAGTAGCGGTGTTAAAAATCTTTAGCAATTTACACAAATTAGTGCATGCATTCCATTGATAAGCAAATAAAGGTTGATTATTACCAAGTGTAGCAAAAAAATCCATAAGAAGCTCTTTATACTCAAAACCATCTTTTAACATTTTATAGGTGGAATTCCACCTAGTTGGAACATCGGAACTAAAATATTTGTCTCCAAGATTTTGATTTCTTAAAAACTTTATCCATTTTTTGTAACACTATTTCTTCTAGAAATATATTCAAGGAGCCCCTCTAATTGGGAAAACATGTTGTTCTAATGCATGCAAACCATCTTTAACACATAAATTAATAATATGGCATAAACATCTAATATGAAAAAACTTACCGCCAAATGACGGTTGACAAACTCTAATCAAATCCGGTAAACTAGCGGTATTAGCACTAGCATTATCAAAAGAAATAGTAAATATTTTATTCGTAATCTTATATTTTAAAAAATTCCACGCAACTTTGAACAAATTGCTTCGGCGGTATGGGGGGATCAAAATTTTCATATGCAATTAATCTTTTTGTAGAGTCCAAGAATTATCTACCCAATGGCAAGTAACACCTAAATAACTATTTCTTTGCCCGATGATCACTCCAACCATCGGCACAAATTGAAACTTTGTTTGGTAAATTTGATAAAATCTCAATTAAAGTTTTTGATATGTTAACACCACCTTATGAATATCACGTACGAGAGTCGAACGTGGTACTCTTGCGGCGGCGGGATTTAAAGAAAGTCTTATAAATCTTTCATAAAAGTCATCATCCGCAGTTAAAAGCAAGTCCTTTAACACATACAAATTTGGCCAATTCTTGCCTATAAATTACCTTATTAAATTTAAATAGGACGGAAGACGAACCTTGGGTGGTGGTTGGTGGAGCTAATTGAGTTTGATCACTCGAAATGCCAAGTTTATCCGGATGTATCGTGCGCGTGTGGGCATTAAGTGTCCCGTGCCCTCCACCCTTCGTAAATGGGTAGGATTTATTTGGACAATAGTTGCAAATAGCTCGAAAATTGATGAAGTCATTTTCGTTAATTTGCTCTTTTCGAAAATGTATTGCAAAAGTGTCGGACGTAGGGGCACGTGAACGTGGAATTGGCGGTTGTTCTTCTTGTTCTTGTCCCCGAGCACGACCGCCTCGAGCTTCCGGCCTCGGCCTCGGCCTCGGCCGGCCCTACCCCTTCTACCACTTTCAAACACATTTTCATCCACATCTTGATCTTGCTCATTTTGTGTAAATGGTTCCTCAAAAATTCGGATTCTTCTACGTTATGATGGGTGGTAGAACCTTGGTGTTCCTTGCCTTTTCGAGAAGAAGACATTTTCGTTAGAAAACTGACTTGAATTCGAAAAAAAGCTAACTTTTGTTTAAAAAACTAACTGCAATTCTGAAAATCTAACTGAAAACTCTAAAAAACTAACTGAAAAATCTAAAAAACTAACTGAAATTGAAATACTAACTGAAAACTCTAAAACTCGATCAAAACTCTAAAAAAATAACTGAAAAGTCTGAAATCTGTTAAAAAACTAACTGAAAACTATAAAAAACTAACTGGAATTCCTAAAAACTAACTGGAAATATTTAAAAACTGACTGAAAACTCTAGAAAACTAACTGAAATTCCTAAAAGCTGATTGGAATTTTCGAAATACAAAAAAAAAAAAAATCGTTAAAAAACTAACTGGAAATTCTTAGGAAACTAACTGAGAATATGAGAGAGGTTAGGATATTTGAGAGTAGAGAGAGAGAGAGAGTAGAAGTAGAGATGTAACGTGAAATTGAAAATAAAATGGTAGGAGGGAGGTAATATTTATAGTAGGGTGGAGGTTGTTTTTTAAAAGAAATTTTTTTTTTTTAATTTAATTGAAGGCTGCTTTTGGGCGCTGGAATTGGAAATAATGGAAGGAATCAATTTCAAATTTTCAATTCAAGGAAGAACTGATTACTGAGGAAGGAAGGAAGTAATTAATTGGGTTTGGGAAAAGAAAAGAAAAAAGGGGAAGTGGGTGTGGGAAACTGGGAACTTGGCCGTTGGTTTTGGCCAGGAGGGGGGACATCCAGGACGGGGGAGTCGGGAGAGACGGGGAGTCGGGGACGAGTGGGCGGTCAAGAGACAAGAGCCGTTGGGGGGATTATTAATTCAAAATTTGAAATTTGAATTTCAAATTTCAAAATTTCAAGGTTAGACGGTTAGTTAGGCGGTTATAACCGCCGGTTAATTATACGGTTATAACCGGTTAAATAACCGCCGGTTATAACCGCCGGTTCTTTTTTGAAAACCTTAACCTTAACCGAACCGTGTAACCGCCGGTTACGGTTAAGGCGGTTACGGTTAAGGCGGTTGACGGTTATACCCGGTTACGGTTACGGTTATTAACCTCCGGTTAGCCGGTTCCGGTTAGATTTTGGACACGTCTAGTCACATTATGTGGATAAGATTCTTGAAAAATTCAGCAAGGGTGACTTAGCTATTGCTAGAACCCCAATAGACATGAGGCAACATCTATCAAAGAATAGAGATGACACAGTTTCTCAAGTTGAATACTCGAGAATCATTGGAAGTCTAATGTACTTGATGAGTTGTACTAGACCAGATATTGCTTACACGGTTAGCAAACTGAGTCGGTATACAAGTAATCCTGGAGCGGAACATTGGAACGGTATAGTGAGAGTACTAAGGTACTTAAGATATACTCGAGATTATGGATTACATTATATTAGACATCCAGCGGTAATTGAAGGGTATAACGATGCTAATTGGATATCCGATATAAAAGACTCAAGGTCTACGAGCGGATTTGTATTCACATTAGCAGGAGCAGCTATATCATGGAAATCTTCTAAACAAACGGTTATAGCTAGATCCATGATGGAATCTGAGTTTATAGCGTTAGATAAATGTGGTGAAGAAGCCGAATGGCTACGCCAATTTATAGAAGATATTCCAAGATGGAAAAGCCCGAGCTATCAATATGTATACATTGTGATAGCCAATTAGCGATTGGAAGGGCACACAATCATATGTATAATGGTAAGTCTAGACACATTCGTCGAAGACATAATATCATTAGACAACTACTCTCAACTGGCACAATATCCATTGACTATGTTAAGTCAAAGGAAAATTTAGCGGATCCGTTAACCAAAGGGTTAAATAGAGAGTTAGTTGAAAGCTCGACGAGGGAAATGGGACTTAAGCCTCTTAAAAGTTAAACACAGCGGAAAACCCAATCTAGATGACTGGAGATCCCAAGAACTAGATTCAATGGGACCACCTAACTGTTAAAAGACTTGTAGCGTCATTGTGGGGGAATCAACCCCAAGTCCATTCCTATTAGTGACATTCCGAAAGGACAAGGATAAGCCTATGACTTTTAATGATTCTTATGCGTCGAAAATTCGAGCGGGGTAATACGGGTTACCTTTAAGAAATCACCTATGTGAGAGAGAAGTGGGGCTGCTTCGAGGAGAATTGTGTGAGGCTCAATTCTTAGACCCTTTCGCAGAACCAGGCGTATGTTCAGGGCCATGATTGAACATAGATATGGGAATTGAAGTATGTTAGGACGATACTTGTGTCAAGCATATGATCGGCTACACAAAAAGCATAACGATTCAAGGACATCACGTCTATCGATTTGCTAGTAGAGTAAATATGCTTATACGAGCGAAGATTCAATGGGCATTCCCACATCTTCGTATGCAAGTTTTCGTCTGCCGGACTTTATCACCATTTCCTCATTATTTCCTTCATGTGGGGGATTGTTGAAAAAATATGTGTTTTGAAGGAAATAATGTATTATTTCCTAAATGGGTTGTTTGTTAAATAACCGAATGGATTATTGGATTGTGTTATACTCCATGAGTACATTGAAATCATATACCACCCTCCGTCCCATGATAATATATAAACTTTCCTTTTTGGGCGTCCCACAATAATATATACTTTCCTAAAATGGAAAGGAATCTTTACTATTCCCTCCACTCATTCTCTCTCCTACATTATTTTAATACTCACATCACCATTATAATTTACTATTCTCTTCACTCATTCTCTCTCCTATTTTATTTTCACACTCACAACACTTTCAATATAATAATTCCTCCTTAATTCCCGTGCAAAACCCAAAAGTCTATAAATTCCTGGGACGGAGGGAGTATTCATTTGTCCAAAATGGTTGAGGGATGAATGAGATATCAAGACTCAAAGTAAATGGGTTGGAAAGGGAAAAATGTGGTTATCCCACATTGGAAAAAGATGAAAAAGTGGCTTAGTTTATATACTCCTCCACTTTAGTAAGGAGTAAGATTGTGGTACATAGAGGCTCTCTCTCGCGCACAGGTGCGCATGGGTGGTGCAAATCATGGACCGAAATAGGCTTCGAACTACCGAACTCATGTGCATGCGCGTCCCGCGGACACGAATGTAGCTCCGAAATTGTCTGTCCGCGAGAGCCCACTTTTTGCAATTTTTTTTCCAAACTTGACAGACCAAGGCTGCCAGTGAGGCGGACGCCTGGACCTGACCCATGCGGACGCCTGGAATGCAGACCAAGGCTGCTCGGTTGAACCAAAGCGAGGCGGGCGCCTGGACTGTCTGAAGCGGCCGCCTGGAGGTCAGTAGGACCTGCCCCGTTGAGCCACTCCGAGGCGGGCGCCTGGCTGAGTCCGAGGCGGGTGCCTGGGCACCAGCAGGTGCGTTCCTGATGATTTCAAAAGCCTCTGTAACTACCGATTAATTGTAATATTAATTCAATAAATGCATTGATGAAAATTAAAACCTTGTTTTAATTTTCGGACAGTTTTCTCATTGGGAGATATACAAATTGAGAACACAACACAATTGAAAATACAACACAGATTTCCAGAATCTCTCTACCATCAGATTTCGTTGCATATTGATAATCTTTCTTTGGCCTCCTGCATATTGCATTTGTGGTGATAACGTCCAAGCATTACTTCAGTTCGCCGGAGGTACTATTGTGCAACCACCGTCCGGTCAATCCGTTTCATCCTAGGAGGCAATCGTTCCGATCAATCTCAAGCACAACGTGGTGAGGGGGCGAAATTTGTCTTAACGAGAGTGATTTCACACGACTCGGACTTCAACGACAAATCCTTTTTCTTTTCTTTTCGTTTATATTTCTGTTTTAAATTAGTTTTTCTGTATTTTCCATTTCATTTTGTAATAGTTATTCCAACAGTTATTTCTGTGTAGCATCCCAAAAACAATTTTTTAGCTGTACAATTTTTGTTCATGAATTTTCTCCCACTAGGACTTTTTGGACTGTGTGTTTCGTTCCTTATAGATATTTTGTGGAGCTGATTTATTCTCTTCTTACATGTTCATATGACAATCCTCAAATTCTGTCTGTATGCAGTGTTTCTTCATCAGATCTGGTCTCAAAATGGATGGGAGAAAGTGAAAAGTTAGTCTCAAATCTGTTTCAAATGGCTCGTGAAAGTTCTCCTTCCATCATTTTCGTTGACGAAATAGATTCACTGTGTGGCCAACGAGGTGAAGGTAATGAGAGTGAAGCATCTCGACGTATTAAAACCGAGCTTCTTGTTCAAATGCAGGTATATTTTGCGCTGTGGAAGTTTGGTTTGGTTGGTTTGCTGTCTTTTTTGTTCTAAATTAGGCTCACTAGGGCCTACTGATTGGCACTTTTATTAGGATTCATGGAAATTTCTATCGAGTCTTCTCCTTTACTATGAATGTAAAGTGCCATATCAAGATATGTTTTTCAAAATATCACCTTAAAAAAGAAAAAACATGTACCGAAATTTCACAACAACAACAACAACAACGTTACCCTAGTGCCACAAAGGCTCCCACCTACGGTGGGGTAGGGGGGTCGGATGTAAGCCCTGTATTAAAGCACAGTGAGGCTGTTTCTGGATGACCTACGATGAAAATTGCGTCGAAAATTATGAACACTGCTGCTTCATAACAAAGAAGCGCAGTCAGTTTAGTGAGCCATTTTGCTTTATTCCATTATATTCCCAAGCCAAAAAAGTAGCGAGTATTTGGCTTCATTGGAAATGATGAATGATGTACCGAAATTTCACTATTCAAAAATAATTACCAAAATGTCCAAACTAAAAGACGCGGTTGGGAACCATTCAAACAATTATAACATTTTAGTAAATACTTTTTGAATTTTGACATTTTGGTACATACTTTTTTAATAAGTGATGATTTTGAGAAAAAAAATTCCATTTTCAAAGGTTATTTAGTCAAGATGGATACTGTAATACTCCCTCCGTCTTATTATACTGATAGTCCAATTTGACTATTCAAATATTTTGAAAACCTATTTTCATTTTATTCACCAACCTTAATGAGGTTTAATTATTGCTCCACTACTCCCCCTTCTTCCTTGGTTGGCTCTTATCCTCTTCTCTTCTTGGTCCAAAATTTAGGATGTTCAATGATCTTAACATGGCAATTATGGAAATGGGACTATCTTCTTGGGACAAACAAAAATGACAAATGATAACATCTTTATGTGACGGAGAGAATGTGAAACTTGGAACATTTGCTATAATACGATAGTTCACTCTCTCTGGCTTTATCTCTCTGTGCCTCTCTCTCCCTCCCTCTCTCTCTTTGAAGAGTCATACTTCATTATTTTTTCCACTGAATTTACTTGGACTTGTGGTGTGTCTCAGGGTGTAGGGCACAATGATGATAAAGTACTTATTCTTGCAGCCACAAATACTCCCTATTCCTTAGATCAGGTGATGATTCTTGACAATTATCAGTTACAACTCGCACATAGGACCATGTCTATGAGATTAACTGCTGCTTCATGTCCAAATGACTAATGTAAATGAAATCATAGGCCATCAGGAGGAGATTTGACAAGAGAATTTATATTCCTCTTCCAGATTTGAAGGCAAGGCAGCACATGTTTAAGGTAGGTTCAATTTATTACCATCTTGGAGAAAATCTCTTTGGATACCTAGTTTTTCGAACTTCTGTAAATTATTGATTGATATGAGCAGGTACATCTCGGAGACACTCCTCACAGTTTAAGTGATCGTGAATTTGAGCAACTAGCTCATAAAACAGAAGGGTTTTCCGGTTCAGATATTTCTGTTTGTGTAAGTTTAAAGCTTTCTCAGTACTTCTCTCCCGTTTACTAAATTCTTCCCCTTGGTCAAGTGAATGTGACTGAAAACTGCAAGTAATCTTTTCTGCGTTGTAGGTAAATGAGGTCCTATTTGAACCTGTACGTAAAACTCAAGACGCCCAGTTCTTCATAAAGGCTTCTGATGATGTGTGGGTGCCATGTGGACCGAGACATCCAGGTGCCATTCAAACAAACATGCAGGAGTTAGCAGCACAAGGCCTAGCTTCAAAGGTATGGAAACATAGAAATTTCCCTTTATGCGTGTGTGCACCCAGTCAAATGGGGAAATCTAATTTCTACTCCCTCTGTCCCAAAATGAATGACAAAAAATTATTCTAATTTGCTCTTGATCAAGAGCAAATTTCAATTTTTTTTTTTTGTCATTCATTTTGGGACAGAGGGAGAAGTTTGTACTGCACAACTTTCCAGCTGAGCACCGATACAAACTGCTTGCTTGCTTCTAAGAGCAGAACTATTAACAGTGGCGAACCCATGTAATAGGGAAGGGGACTTGACCCCCTTTACTTTTGAGAAATGTCACGTTAGCACCTTAACCTTCTGAAAATGGCACTATTTTTTTTTTTTTCAATTTTGACCCCCTTTATTTTTGGTAAAATTTGTACTAAAATATCATTTTGACAGCCTTAGTTCCAAATTTCTACTCCCGCCGTCCCCTTACAAAAGGTACAAAAGCCCCTTTTGGTGTCCCATTATAAAAGGCCCAAAAGCCCCATTTTGGTGTCCCATCACAAAAGGCACAAACCTATAAAGGAAAGTTTTTAATACTTGTTTATTGATGGGACGCATTTATCATATTCACATCATCTATGCAATTACTATTCCCTACCTCACTTTCTCTCTCCTACCTCACTTTTCATACTCACAACTCTTTCCACTATACACTTTCCTTAATTTTTGTGCAAAACTCATTTTGTGCCTTTTGTAATTGGAGTCTATGATAACTATATTTTTAATTCTTCAAGCAATTATGACACCCTTCCCAATAAATTATGACTTCACCACATATTATTAACGTCTTACTCATCACCGTAATTGACTACCTTGCAGATCCAACCACCACCCATAACTAGAACAGACTTTGACAAAGTCTTAGTAAAACAGAAACCAACAGTAAGCAAAGCCGATCTTCAGTTGCACGATAGATTCACCCATGAGTTTGGGGAGGAAGGCTGATCACTTTTCTGTAATGAGTAACACCTCAGCAACTGCTCAATGCAGGTATGATCACCTCTTAAAATGTACTCCCGTCCCAAAAAGTTTGTCTCACTTTCACTTATATTGTCAACTTAATCAAACTTTGACCATAACTTTATGAAAATCTAGATATCCCTATTCAATTCTTAAAATTGTTATTATTAATAACAAATTTTAGAATTGGATAAAAACATCCCGATTTTCATAAAATTATGGTCAAATTCCGATTGAGTTGAGCATAAAAGTCAAATTAGGACAAACATTCCGATCGGAGGGAGTATTTTGTTGCATATAGATGAGACCTTTGAATCACTCCACCACCCTTGTCAATGGAGAAAAGTACACCATTGTTGTTTGTTTTGTTTCATCCAAGTAGAAAACTCGGGGGTGAACATTGTATAGTAACACGGATTGTATACAACAACAACAACAACAACAACAAAGCCTTAGTCCCAAAATAATTTGGGGTCTTATCATTACAGGTCATGAGCCCATTAGTGTATAGATTACTAATCATTTTTTTGTATCTGATCTTAATATGGTCTTATCAGCCACATTTATTTGGGTAATGCACCTAAATTTGTATCCGACTTATCTACGGTTTTTTAGGAATGTGCTATTATTTGTTTGTGGCATTGTTATACGTTTATTTCCTTACTTAGAAACACGAAATTTACCGTACAATAACTGTCATTTTGAGTAAGAGTTTTTATTATAGATAGTGAAACAAGGTGTTGTAACTGTGGATAGCTAGTAAGAGTAAAAGGTTCGATGGAAACAAGGTGTTACAAGTACAATAACATGATATACCATTTCCATGGTAAAATTATTTCATGCTATGAGTATTAAGTACTCTCTCTATATCATATCAAAATAAATGTCCGAAAAATTTCAATTTTGCTCTTCATCATAAGCAAAATTTAAATTCTTCTGGACATTTATTTTGGGACAAAATAAATTTTGTAAACTCAAATTAACATATGATGCAAAATAAATTCATCAACTCAAGGCTGGTGTTTTAGTGATAACCTTAAATAAATTTTACATTATTGAAGTGGAGCCCATAAATAACCAATGAATCACTATATCAATTATCATGATACATAGAAATATGTTTAGTGTTGAATTGGTTGGTTCATTAATTATGCATTTGAAGAAGCATATTCTTGAATTGGAATGATAGTTTGTTATAAATCATAAATTGAATTGCTGATTAAATTTGTAAATTTACTATTTTTTAATACATTTATGAAATATTGGGGGAAACTAATAAAAAAAAAAAATTCCTTTAGCCTAAACACATTTTAATTATGAAGATATTCCCAAGTCACTAAAATCAAATTCAATGTCAAACAAAATATACAATATAGAGATAAGAAAGAGTATTTTTGTCTTCCATGGATAGATAGGAACCTGGAGAGATAACCATTATCTTCTTCCACAGAAGGACATATGCAAAACTATTATACCATCCACAACCCCCAGAAGAATATTCAATAACAAATTATTTGCAAATTTCCGTTTGTGGGTTCTCTGGGACACATTGGTACACTCAAAACCTGAAGATTAATGCAAAAGGTAAACAAGTTGAATAACTAAATAAATAAATAAGAAATATGGTTGTTGGGATACAATTTTTTTTTGAAGAGTTTATATATATATATATATATATATGACATTCATTACAATATGAATGAGCCAGAAACAAGGATGTTATTAGAAAAAGGGGTCTACGCAATAGAGTACTAATGTCTTTTTATCTGCTATAAGATCATTATAAAGGTCTTACAAATTGGTAGAAGTATTTGAAGTTGTTCATATTTCCCATAATCAATGAAATAGTGAAAGGGCTATGAAGAAGGAGGGATTCTTGGCTATAAGTCCTCCAAAGTTTTTTGGAGAACTCAGGTCTGGCTCGTAATGTTCGCCGTTCATCAGTAATCTTGGGAACAAACATGAACTGGAAAACTCTTATTGTTCGAAACCCTTTTTGGAAACGGGAAGTAATTAGGATTTAGGGGGGAGGGGGAAATAACTGCACTTCAATTCTATTCAAATAAATGACCACTGAAACTAAAGCCAAGACTATCATTTTTAATATTTAAAATAAAATAAAATAAAAACTAGTTTAACACGTAATGCACGATTTCTTTATAAATTATACTCCCTCCGTCCCAATCTAAATGTCTCAACTTTCCATTTTGGGCGTCCCATTTAAAATGTCTCAACCCAAAAAAGGAAAGTTTTTATTACTATTCCACCCACTCATTCTCTCTCCTACTTTATTTTTACACTCACAACATTCTCTCTCCTAACTATTTCTCCCACTTATTCTCTCTCCTATTTAATTTTTCATACTCACAACATTTAAGCTTTTTCTCTTTCCTACCTCACTTTCCTTAATTTACGCGTCGAATCCATTTTAGGACATTTAGATTGGGACGGAGGGAGTAGGTTTTATATTTTTAATAAAATTTATACAATCTACAATAGAAAATAATGCAGTACCTTACTATTCCTTTTTGTCCAAAATTTCTACTTATTTTTTCCAGAATAAATGACATTTTAAATTTTTATTATCAAATAACTTTGTCTCAAATATTATTTTTTCATAGTTCATTATGTTTTGCAAAAATAAAATTTTGAAAGTGAATCGAAAGAATATTTATTTTTTTCTATTGAAAATCAACGCTTTGAAAATGAACCTTAAATTTCAAATGGATATTCATTTTGGGATTATGAAAATTCATTTTGGGCAATGGGAGTAATACTTATTTGAGTAGGTCTACTGAGAAACGTGTTTCTCCATAACTATGGAGAAACGTGTTTTTAATAGCCAGAAGCTTTGCATTTGATATCCAGAAAAAAAAAAATTCAAGGTCAAGACCAAAGCTTCTGGATATCCGTGGTCTGGGTTTGATATCCGTAAACTCAAGGTGCAGCGCATATCCGTAAGTATGTGAAATGTATATCCGTAAGCTGCAGGTGCATATCCAGAAACTGTTAGGTGCATATCCAGAAATGTGTTAGGGCATATCCAGAAATTGCTATTGAAGGTTTCTGGATATCCAGAAACCTTCAAATGTATCCAGAAACCTTCAAATGTATATCCAGAAACCATCAAATGAATATCCAGAAACATTTTGAAGGTTTCTGGATATTCATTTGAAGGTTTCTGGATATCACTTTCATAAGGTTCTGGATATCCAGTTCATTGTCGCCCGACAAGTCGAAACCCGTTTCTCTATAACTTATGAAGAAACGCGTTTCTCCCTAGATTTTGGCTACTTATTTATGATAAAAATTGTTTTTTCTGTAAATTTGTGAAAAAGTAAAAGGCGCCAGCTATTTTAGAACGAGTGAGCCACTTTTCATACATGCGTACCATATCTCAAATTATCACTTTTACCTCCGTACTACCTAAACACAAAATATATGATGCGTAATATAATTTTATTAGCAAATTAACCAAAGTACTATTTAACCATAGATTTTTTTCTGACATACATACGTTATTTTTTCTAATGGTCATTAAATTACTTTCACAATTGTTAAAATAACATAATGAAAAGTATAATTAAAATTTTAAGTGCCCGTTTGGTTGCCCGTCTTAGCACCAAACTAGTCAGTAACCCGTCGAAACTCGATGGGCATAATGAATCTAATAATTAAATATTATAAAAACAACATGGTGAAATTATATCCCTGGGACTCAACCTGAAAATATTCAACATACGATTCTTAATATTCTTAGTAATAAAAATATTATATACATTTTGTCCCAAAGTAAGTAAGGTTTTTATTTCGTCCTTTTTTACGTTCATCCTAGAGTAATTAAAGTTTTAAAATGGAAAATAATGACAATTTTTGCCCTTATCATGCTTATAATTACAAAAAACCACAACATAACGTGCATACTTCGTATTTCAATTAATTTGAATCATAAATAGTATTTTTGATAATTAAGTCTTCAAGTCACTCAAACTGTTTGCCCACTTTTTTCTTTAATAAGTGTGCTATATGACTGCAACATTCTTATTCTAAAATGAAAGAAGTATCACTTAAAATATTAAACTATACAAATTATATCAAAAGCTAATTTACACTTTAATGGATGCACATAGTAGAGATAAATTTTGTATCACATAAACAAATACTCCCTCCGTCCCGCTTGAAATTGCACACTTACTATTTGCGCGTGGATTAAGAAAAAAAATAATGATATAAATGTTGTGAGTGTAAAAGTAAAATAGAAGAGAGAATGAGTGGAGGGAATAGTAAATTATAATGGTGTTGTGAGTATTAAAATAATGTAGGAGGGAGAATGAGTGGAGGGAATAGTAAAGATTCTTTGCCATTTTAGAAAGTGTGCAATTTGTAATGGGACGCCCAATAAGAAAAGTGTGCAATTTGTAGCGGGACGGAGGGAGTATAAATTCACAATTACCTCACAAAATATGATTCACTAAACATAAAAGTGTTACTTATTCATGAATTGAGGTTTTTTTTTTTAACGTGATTATATTTTTTAGTAGTATATAAAAAACTAAATGCCTAGCGTACATTGTTTAATATAATAATATTTATATCCCAAAATGTATGACCAAAATATTTTAAATTTATCGTTAATCAAGAAAAAACTAGAAAAATAATTTAGTTTTTCATTTTGGGACGAAGTATACTTTTTTCTAAAAAGAGACCTTGACAAAGATGTAATGCTTAGGATCATATTTGATCAGTTTCATAAAAAAAAAAAAAAAAAGAACATGTTTGATCAATACACAGAAAAAAGAATCAAGATAATTACCTAAGTTAAAAATCACAAAAAAAAAATATTCTTAAAAACTATAATTGAGATGATCAAATTAAATAATACTAAGAGAATGATAGAATCGATTTAAATCTGTCCGTGGAGGTTTAGCTTTCAATGGCCATAATGCGGAGAATGAAAAATTAGGATAATGAAGTTAGCTTTGTTGGATTTTGGTTGCTTGTCTTCTTTGCGAGATCATGCTCGGCGCGGACTTAACAACAATTTCTTTATCATCACCAAGTATCACTTAGTACACTTGATAGGAATTAGGAAATCATAAATACTCGTATCTTTTTGGTTAAGTATTTTATTAATCAAGCATTAAACAATCAAGAAGGCAGACTCAAATGGCATACAAACCGAGTTAATATGCATTAGAAATTGGTTATAACATCTAACAACCCAATATACATTAAGGTTAGTAAACAACATTAAATGTTAGTAAAGCCCTGATATTTCTATCCTAAGAATAATAGCTCGTTAGAAATTGAAATATCATTTAATTATTAATCACTACTGGAACTATGCAGCAGAAATTTAATTTGAAAAAAAATTGGATTTGAGAGAAAAAAGAATGACAAACTTGGAAGAGGGAGATGAGCGAAAACGTATGCAAAATAATGATAGATACAAATGAATGATAGTGATTTTTGCTTATAAAAAGAGATTAAGTTCTAGGACTATTACTTCCAAAAGACTTTCATTAGATGACAATTTTCAAATTTTAAATTTAAACTAATAAAATATACTGATTTGATAAGCTGAAAATAATAAATATAATCTATAATATGATTTGGGAATCTTACTTAAAAAGACTTACAAAGATGATAATTACAAAATTTTAAATTTAAACAAATAAAATATACTAATATGATAATCTGATATGGGGATAATGGATAACGATACTTCCTCCATCTCTAATTGAATGACCATTATAGTCTCAAAATAAATGTTCTTTAAATTTTTTGATTTATTTTTTTGTTAATAATTCATTATATTTTTACAAATCTAAAATTTTGAAAATGAATTAAACGAATGTTTATTATTTTTTCTGGATTAAAATTAAATTTTTTAAAATGATTCTTAAATTTTGAAAAAAATCATTCATTTTAGGATGGAGAGAATAATACAATTTAAACAAATTAAATTTAATCCAATAAAATGAACTAATCTAAAATATAATATGGGGGATAATGATAAGAGAAATCAGTGCATGCTCCAAGACAATGTTTCTACTTTCTACCACCATCACATTCTTTCGGATGAAATAGTTGAACCGCTGTAGTTTGAATTTATTACGTTTAAAAATATTTTGTTTGGATTTAAAAGCTAAAATTTGTCTTTAAATCAAAATCTAAAATAAAACTCTTCATTGAATGTGACACATGGCGGCTAATAATTGGTGAACATAGAGCTGACTTGGAATTTCACGTGGCGAGCTGTATGTTCTTGAAATGTTTCTGCTTTTATATATTATATAGATAGATTGAATGACCATTATTGTCTCAAAATAAATGTACTTTTAAATTTTTTGATTTAGTTTTTTTTTTCATAATTCATTATATTTTTACAAATCTAAAATTTTGAAAATAAATTAAACGAATGTTTATTATTTTTTCTAGATTAAAATTAAAAATTTTCAAATGATTCTTAAATTTTGAAAAAAAAATCATTCATTTTAGGATGGAGAGAATAGTACAATTTAAACAAATTAAATTTAATCAAATAAAATAAACTAATCTAATAATCTAAAATCTAATATGGGAGATAATGATAAGAGAAATCAGTGTCTTCTCCAAGACAATGTTTCTACTTTCTACCACCATCACTTTCTTTCGGATGAAGTAGTTGAATCGCTGTAGTTTGAATTGATTACGTTTAAAAGTATTTTGTTTGGATTTAAAAGCTAAAATTTGTGTTTAAATCAAAATATAAAATAAAACTCTTCATTGAATGTGACACATGGCGGCTAATAATTGGTGAACAGAGAGCTGACTTGAAATTATAGGTGGCGAGCTGTATGGTCTTGAAATATTTCTGCTTTTATATATTATATAGATTGAATGACCATTATTGTCTCAAAATAAACTGAACATACCAAAAGTGTCGAGTTGGGCCAAGTAAGCAAAGCCCAATCCTCAAGGCAACCATTGCCCCAACGTGTCCAGGGGGCCAGGTCCAATCAATGCAAGGCCAAAAGCCCATACCAAATATCAGTCGACTAAGCCCAACGTCCGACCTATTAGGTCCCGACATCACTTAGTCCGACCTTACAATTCAGACTCCAATACGGGTACGATCAATGCTCTACCCGTCAGTCAGGTCGACCCTTCTTCAAGTGGCGACCTCGACCTAATCACTCAAGCGTCGAGCTAACTAAGGTAGACGTACATAGTCAAATCTTTCCATAACCGCATCCCTATAAATCAGGGACAGTTTCAGGCATGTTCTCATGACAAGTAACTGCCGCTAGAATCTCGGAGCACATCTCGCTCCACCAAAAATATAACAACTATCACCTATAAATATTTCATCTCTACCAACGTTGCAAAGGTAACTGCCATTTTGTTATCTGAATTCATTATTCAATACATTTTGAGCTATATACAATCGTTATCTTACTCTCACGCCCGAGCGTCTTCGCCGGAGACACATCCGGCTAGTCGTGGGTTCTGATTTCAGGTCAAGGAGCCAGGTGATTGGTCCTGCCACGTGGAGGATTACTGATAAGCACAATTCCTGCAGCATCAGTTTGGTTCCATTGCCGGGAACTGTGCTTTAGCTTGACCTCGAAATTTTTCTCAACCTACAACAATGGTGACTTCAGATGGACATGTATCTGAAGCCTCGCTTGGGCACGAGGCTGTGAACAACAACACTAATGCAAACGCTGGAAATCTCAACGTCAATACTGATAACACCAATCTGCCTCCTCCCCCACCAAATCACCCTCACGGTAGAGCAACGCGCTCTACCAGTGTTGTTGATGGCAGAGGGTTGCCGGACACAAGAAGAGGAAAACGCCATATGGAGGGACAAGGAGTTCCACCTCCTCCAAAACGTCCAGCTGGACAGGTTAACATTGGAAATAGGACAGGTCCCTCAACCAATCCCATGAGCAAGAAGGAAATGATGTTGGAACGAGCCCGGATTACAGGCTGATTTGATAGCTATGGAGGAAGCGAACAGCGACATACGTTCAGAAATAGTGGCTCCCTCTCAAGTCTCCAACAGGCAGCAGGCCAGGAGTGCTAGGCCTAAGGAGGGTGTGGGTCAAAATGCTGATCAAAGGATGGTAGTCCGACCTCAATCACCTATCCGTGTCTTGCCGTAATGGCTTAAGGGCTAGCCTCACCAGGAATAGGGAGCAGGAGGCTCAATCAGATTTGAGGACGCATTTAGAGGCCAATAGAAGATGACGTGGTTCCCCTGCCCGGACACAAAGATCAGGATCCCATAGGGACAGGAATGGGCGCAGGTCGCCTATAAGAGACGAGAGGCGCAGGTCGCCACTCGGGGGTAATAGGCGCAGGTCGCCTACCAGAGATGATAGGCGCAGGTCGCCACAAAGGAATGACAGGCAAAGATCTCCAGTTCGATCGGAAAGGGCTCATTCTCATAGAGACAGGAGGAGTAGACAAATGACTCCACCCAGAAGCGAGGGCCAAAGGTCGAATGCTGTTCCCCCTGTTGGAGAGGACAACCCTGATGCTAGGGAGTGGCTCTAGTGGAAGAGAAAGTTCGAGCAGTGGGAGAATGAAAGGAATAAGGATACTGGAAAGGTTGAACGAGTTGATTTTGCTCTTCGACCTCTATCCAAGGAGATGAGAGACAGTCGACCTCCTCCTAGTTTCAGATTGCCCCTATTGGAAAAGTACTCAGGGGCAACCAATGCCAAGAGTCACATAGCGCACCTGGAAGCCACGATGTGCTTTGTCGCCAATGAAGACGACAATATGTGCAAAGCCCTCATAAGCACACTCACAGGGGCAGCCTTGACATGGTTCAATGGTTTGGCGGCTGGTAGCATCACTACCTGGACGTGTTTAAGAACAAAATTCTTAGATCGCTTCTCGACTGCTGGAGCTCGAAAAGTGACTGTCACCGATCTGAGCAACTTGGTTCAAGCAAAAAATGAAAGCTCCATGAGCTACTTCACCAAGTTTAAAGAAATGGTTGACAAGATTGAAGAGGATCTCACTGACAGAGAGGTGATCAATTGCTTCCGAAGTGGTATTTCCTCGGCAGACATGGATTATGAGCTCACAGTTCGTACAGTCACAACCAGACAGGAGTTGTTCGAAAAAGTGTATAATGTCGCGCTAGCTGAGGAAAGGAAAGAGAAGATAAATGGTAAGAGCCCCAAGGTGGAGGTCGCGATGATAAGAAGGACTCCAACAAGAATGGAGGAAACAATGAAAATGGAAAGAACGGGGACTAGGGCGACGAGAGAAGGTGCCGAGGTTTTCACTCCCTTACGGTGAGTCGAACAGAAATCATGAATGCGGTCGAGTTGGCTCCACCTGCCCCAATGAACCCAGGCAACAAGTTCAGAAGGGACAATAGCAAATATTGTGATTACCACAAGGACACAGGTCATCTCACAGAAGATTGCTTGGGCTTGAAGCGTATCATCCAGAGAATGGTCGACCAGGGGAGGCTCGACGCTTATATAAAAAGGCCTCAAGCGGTGGAGGCGAGCGGCTGCGGGTGGACAACGAGGACCGAGGCAACCTAGATTGAACTTGGGGGTCATTACGAGAGCAAGCAAGCAATACAGCCATCAAGCACAAGATCTTTCAACTCAGTAAGGCCCCACATGTGCCTCCAAGGAGAGAAGTCAGAGATGAAGCGATCAGCTTCTACCCCCATGAATTGGCAACTAATATGGCGGCTAGGGAGCAAGTTCTCGTCATCCCAAGTCTCATAGACGGATGTACGATGAGCAGACTCTTAGTCGACACGGGGCCTGCAAGGACATTTTATTCTACAAGACTTTCAAAGAGATGGGACTTAATGATGAGCGGCTTGAAAGATATGACGGTAGGTTGGAGGGCTTCACCAACCATCGAGTTGATGCCAAAGGCCGATTGAGCTCGACGTCGACCTTGGCCAGCACCCCCAGGGGTAGTTTCGAAGGTACAATTTATTGTGATAGATGTGAACAGTGATTCTGTTGCTATACTTGGTATTCCAGGTCAGGTCGCGCTTGGAATGGTAGCATCAATTCCTCACCAGCGAGTCAAGTTCCCCACTTTCTTGGAGTAGGATGTGTACAAGGCACGGCTCGAGCATACGGATCATGTTCTCGAGAGAAAGAAAGAAAAGGGAGTTAGAAATTGAGGCTGAGATGGTTACTTGAAGGCTGTCCCGATCGGTCACCAAAACTACTCATTGTCAACGATCACCAATGTGGAGGAGTCGACCTATCGCTCAAATGACGAGGTCATGTTTGAGTCGACACATCACTCTGGAACCACAGCGGTCGATCCAGATGTAGTTATGGTCGACCAAGTCCTCATAGGCAACCTATGCCTCCAGATCGACAATAACTCGGGGCCACCACCACCGCGGCGAGGTTGCAAATAAGGCTGGATGATATGATAGCGAGGAAGCTCCACACACAGGGGGCCGAGGAGAGACAAAGGTTCAGAGAAATCATCATTGAAACCCTGCAGTTCAGAGATGGTCCAGAGTTAGAGGCCGTGGATGAGCTAGAGTCAGTAATCACTAACCCTTCCTACCCCGACCAAAAAATTCAAATTGGAAAGCAGCTATCTGTCGAGGAGCGAGCAAAAATCATTGAGATACTCAAGGAGAGTAATGACGTCTTCGCTTGGAGAGTAGAAGACATGAGGGGAATCAAGGAAGAGGTCGCCGTTCATCGACTTGAAGTCAACCCGACCATAAAGCCTAGACCCCAAAAATTGAGAAGTTTTGCTCGTGATAAGGAAGAAGCCATAAAAACTGAGGTACAAAAACTTTTAAGTGCAGGGATAATCAAGGAGGCCACTCACACAACGTGGTTGGCCAATGTGGTCATGGTGAAGAAATCAAATGGCAAATGGCGGATGTGTGTCGACTTCACCACTCTAAATCTTGCCTGCCCGAAGGACAGCTATCCTCTTCCAAGGATCGACAAACTAGTTGATTCTATTGCCGGTCATTCCACCCTCAGCTTCCTCGATGCTTACTCAGGATACCACCAGATTAAGATGCACGAGGATGACATTGTGAAAATAGCTTTCCAAGCAGCTGGAGGCATCTACTGCTATAACATGATGCCCTTTGGATTGAAAAATGCAGGGGCGACTTATCAAAGAATGGTGAACAAAGTCTTTGCCTCCCAAATTGGCCGAAACATGGAGGCTTACGTCGACGATATGGTCATCAAAACAAAGACTGGACGTCATGTGGTCGACCTAAAGGAAACGTTCGCCAATTTGAGAGCAAACGACATGAAGCTCAACCCTAGCAAGTGTGTCTTTGGTGTAGCTGCTGGAAAGTTCCTTGGATTTATGGTATCTCAGCGAGGTATAGAAGCTAACCCGGAGAAGATCAAGGCTCTAGTCGACATGAAAGAGCCGACCAGTATAAAGGAGATGCAGCGACTTAACGGCAGGGTGGCAGCTCTTGGCCGCTTCATATCTAAGTCAGCAGAGAGGTCTCTCCCCTTCTTCAAAGCGTTGAGGGGGATGAAAAATTTTGAATGGATGAACGAATGTCATTCGTAGTTCCAAAAGCTGAAGGATTACCTCGCTACTCCACCTCTCCTGAGTAGCCCAACCACTGGCGAAATGTTGTTTGTGTATCTATCTGTGGGAGACAAGTCAGTGGCAGCAGTCTTGATCAGAGAAGAGGAAGGGCTTCAAAAGCCAGTGTACTACATCAGCAAAGCCTTATCGGATGTGGAGAGCAGATACTACAATGCTGAAAAGGTCGCATATGCTCTAGTCGTAGCTTCAAGGAAGCTGCGAGCTTATTTTCTGGCCCATCCTATCGTGGTACTAACCAATGCGCCCTTGAGAAAGATATTACACAAGCCGGAGAGTTCAGGTCGACTGCTCAATTGGTCAATTGCCCTTACTGAATTTGACATTGAGTATAGACCTCGAAAGGCGCTGAAGGCTCAAGCTCTAGCAGATTTCTTGGTCGAGCTTACGTTCACCAAGGAAGACAGCGAACAGCGAGCTCCAAAAGAGAAAACTAAAGGGAAAAAGCCAGAGTCCCAGGTCGCCACCAGCCTACCCGACGATTGTTGGAGGGTCTACTCAGATGGGTCAGCGACCAAGAATAGCAGTGGAGCTGGGATAGTGCTAATTGAACCAGAATGCAGGACGGTGTAGAGGAGTCACTAAGGTTCAAGTTTGATGCTTCCAACAACCAGGCTGAATACGAAGCCTTGATAGCAGCCATAGAGTACGCCAAATGTTTTGGAGCAACGAAAATCATGGCTTATTGTGATTCCCAACTGATAGTTAACCAGGTCAGAGGCGAGTACGAGGTGCTTAGTTCCACTGCGATCCAAATCTTTGCGACACAGTGAAGGAGCTAATAAAGGATTTGGAATTGCAGGAGATTCGAGAGGATTGGAAGGGAGGACAACGAGCTAGCCGACCTCCTCTCGAAATTAGCCACTTCAGATGAGCCACATGAAGAGCCCATCTCTTTCCTCGAAAATCCGGCTTATGAGAGAATAAAAATTCAATGTGTAGAGGACACTTCAAGAAATTGGGCTTATGAGAAATGTTGGATCGAAGAAATGAAGGCATACATAGAAAGTGGCGAGGTACGATGACGAGAAGAAAGCTCGAGCAATCAAAAGAAAGCTCAGAGATACGTCATTCAAGGAGGCAATGCATTCGAGAAGATCCTACACTCGACCATTGCTAAAATGCATCCACCCTCAAGAGGTCGCCCTATTGATACATGAAGTACACAGTGGGATTTGTGGCGGACACTCGGGGGCCAGGACTCTTGCTGACAAGTTAATCACTTTGGGGTACTACTGGCCACACATGAGAGCTGATACTCATAACTTTGTTCAACAATGTGATCAATGCCAAAGGTTTGCCAACTTACCTCATATGCCTACCACCGAAGCGAGACTCCGGTGATTGCAACTTGGCCATTTGACATGTGGGGTGTCGACTTGATTGGACCCTTCCCTCCGCCGGAAATTGCAAGTATGTGATCGTTGCCATAGATTACTTCACTAAATGGGTTGAGGCCAAACCATTAGCTCGCATCACGAGAGGAGAATGCTATCAACTTCATTCACGATTTCATTTGGTGTCGGTTTGGTTTCCTCGAGCCATAGTATCGAACAACGGGCTGCAATTCTCAAGAGCTTTTGAAGCGAGAAATGAACCGGGTAGGGATCGAAGCATTGGCAATCTTACGTCGCCTATCCTCAAGGAAATGGGCAAGGCTGAAGCGGCGAATAAGCGGTTGCAATGCACTCAAGACAGGTCTCGTAGGTCGACGCAACAAGCGGTTGGACGAACTCCCCCTTGCTCTTTGGGCGGTTCGCACAACCACTCGGGGGCCTACGGGGAAACCCCATTCGCTCTCACATATGGATCGAGGCCATGGCACTGCGAGCTCGAGATTTCCTCTTGCTAGAGTAACATTCTTCGACCGGGGAGCGAGAACAACATCAATAGATTGATCGACCTTGATTTAGTCGATGAGAAGCGAGATCGCTTACTGCGAATGGCCAACTACAAGCAAAGAACCAAGAGTTACCACGACAAGAAAGTGAAAGCAAGGTCGTTCCAAGTGGGTGACTACGTACTAAGGAAGATCGAGGCAACAGGAAGGAGAACCCAACAGAATAAGCTATCTCCTAACTGGGAAGGTCCCTATGTGGTTACTCGAGTCGTCAAAGAAGGAACTTACATGATAGCTCATCCTGGGGGAGAAGAGTTGAAGCATCCTTGGCACGCCACTCACCTCATCAAGTATTACTTTTAGTTTTCAACTTCCAAGTTTAAACCTGTTCTAGTTCTAGTTTCAAATTGATGTAAGCATGTTCCCTACTTCAATAAAAAGCGCAGTTCATTCGACCAAGCATAGTGTTACGCCAGTCCCAACAAGCTTGACTTTTAGTCAGCTTCATTTTAACAAGCTCGATTCTTAATCAGCTTTGTTTATCTAACAAGTTCGACTCTTAGTCGACTTCGTTCTAACAAACTCGACTCCTAGTCAGTCTGTTCTAATTAGCTCGATTCTTAATCAGCTTTGTTTATTTAACAAGTCCGACTCTTAGTCGACTTCGTTCGAACAAACTTGACTCTTAGTCAGTCTGTTCTAGTTTAGCTCGATTCTCAATCAGCTTCAATCCTTAAAACAAGTCCGACCTAGGGTCGATTTTGTTCAAATGAGCTCGACCCTTGGTCAGCTTCGATGAGATTAACAGGATCGACTCTTAGTCAATCTTGTTACCAAAAGCCATAAGTCTGAGGTCGACTAAACCTTTACAGGACAAGTCGACCTTAGTCTCAGGGTGGCTCGTTGCCCTACTATATCTAACTCGACACTTACATCAAAAGCATACAACATGCAAGAAAGAGAAGTCAGTTACGATTAAACATAAGTAAGTCTCCCAAAGTGGGCCAAGACTTATTTAATTAAAGCTACAAAAGTACTATGCCTCCCAAAAAATAGGGCCAAGGCATCTAAGTATTCATAAAGCCAAAAAACAAGAAATGTTTGGGACTTGTTCATTACATAACCATCAGTTTCAAAATTCAATCTGTGGGATCGCCTTCAACCTGACCACTGGTAGCCGCTTGTTTATCTACAGTTTCCTCCTGCTGCTGGGGGCCGATTGGTTTACCTGACTCAGAAAACCCATGTCTTGGAGTATCACCATCAAAGGCTGGTGAGTCAGGCTCTTCAAGCTCGGCTAAGATGGTACTATAATTAACTTGAGCGACAGGAGGAGGAGTCCAAACTTCAGCTTCGGCGGCCGCGTCATCTTTAGCTATGATTTCCAAGTCATTATCATTGTAAGGCACCAAGCTATGTCCCGGTCGAGCCGCCGTATTATAGGGATCTTCTGCAGCCCATTGGGCAAGTTGTTCAACTGAGATATCGAAAGCAGGATCCACTATAATACGTCGAGCCATGTGAGCTCGACCTACATCCCAGAAGGCGCTGGCTTCCTTGGTGACATGAGCATGGAGCTCGTCACTTTCTTTATAAGCTTTCACAGCTTCATCTTTGGCAACCTTCACAGCATTGTTCAGTTCCAGCTCCCATTGTTGTCGAGCAGCATTCAGTTCCTCCTGTTTCTTGGCCAAGGTAACTGGAACCTCCTCCAGCTGTTGCTTTGCCAGCTCAAGATCAGCCGTCACCTTCTTTTTCTCCTCCTTGAGACGAGCGAGTTCACTGTTGGCCTCCCCTAAGCTCTTCCAAGCCTCCTCCTTCAATTTGATTTCATTATCCTTCAAAAGTTTCAAAGCTTCATAAGAGTTATCCAAGTCCGAGCACTCCTCCTTCAGTTTGTCAAACTCTCCTTTCAACTTTGTATGATCTTCTTTCAACTGAGCTTGATCACCCTCCAGCTTCCCCAATTCCTCGTTCTTACGAGCCAACATAGTCTTGGCCAGCTTCTCCTGCTCCTCTGCCGCCTTCCAATAAGTGGTGGCTAAATCAATCATGGCAAGGGACTGAAATAACGAGTAGATACAAGGGGTCAGATCAAATGAAAAGAAAGGAAGAGAAAACAGCAAGAGGAATGAGTACATTAAAAGCTCAAGGGTTACCTCGGAGGAAGCCAGCCCAACTCGAGCTCGACAAGCTTCTGGAGTCAATGGCTTATTGGTAAACTCTCTGATTAGGTCCTGATCAGCTCCCCTCCTGACAATCACCTGGCCATATTCCAATTCTGGATACTCCTAGCCAAGTTTGTTGATCCACAGTCAAAGGAGGCACATCACTTAGCTCAGCTGACCGATTCTCCCGAATCGGCTCGTCATATGAAACTTGAATAGGGAAGCATGTGGACTTCGACTCCGGTCTCCACTGGCTCACTAGCACCGACCTGATTGGATGTCGAGCTCACTATTGATGGCCCAATCTTAATCCTCTTGCTTAGAGGGGCAGTATCATCTTCATCATCCTCCTCCTCATCTAACTCGATCACGGGTGATTTGGCCTTGGAAGCTTTTTTGGTTTTGGCTTTGGCTTTGGATTGGCCACGAGTCCTGGTCTTTCTAGCCTCCCTAGCTGGCTCCACAGCTTGATCAGATATGTCGACTTCTTCAGCGTCGACCTCTTCCATTCCCTGAGCGACGTCTCCAACTTGGTCCCCCTCCAGTTCCTCAGGATTCTCCTCCACCGGTATAGAATTAACAGGGTCCACATCCACAGTCTGCAAAATATCGTGACGGAGAACACCCTCTCTCTCCCGATGTTCTTTAGCATTGGCTGCTCCGCAACTTCTCTTGCTCTTCCTGATGTCAATGGTTCGGCCCATACTCGCTTCTTGCTCAGGAGTTAAAACTGCGCCAAAGTTAAAATGATCAAGGGATAGGTCGACATATAAAATTTCTGCATACGAGCAAAAAGTTCTATGTACGAAGTAAATATGTGTGAGCTAATTACTCTACATACGAGCAAAAAGTTCTATGTACAAATCAAGTTCACAAATAAACAGTTAGCAAAGGTAGGAGGGATCAAGGTACAGTG
This sequence comes from Adenophora triphylla var. japonica, assembly GCA_022495995.1. Taxonomy (NCBI): domain Eukaryota; kingdom Viridiplantae; phylum Streptophyta; class Magnoliopsida; order Asterales; family Campanulaceae; genus Adenophora; species Adenophora triphylla. The sequence continues at coordinate 199,681 of JAFEMH010003502.1, forward strand.
AATGGTCGAGTTCTTACCCCCGAAATGTTCTACCCGCTCCTTACAATAGTTGGCAGTCTTCTTACAAAAGTGGCACTCCTTCCCAAATCTGAATCGAGCTCCCTCATGGGTGACCCAATCTGGATATCTTTGACATCTAACTACTGGAACCATGGGCACTACCTCTCCTTCACCGACCATCAATCCAGCTCGGATAAAATTATTCTTGTTGGTTCCCAGGGCATCCCAACTGATAGCCCCCTTTTTGGTAAACTCCACCAACTTCTTGCGCAAATCATTATGCCAATATGGAGCCCAGTAGTTATTCTCATCTACACCAGTCGTATCAGCACTGGGCAAGGGAAATTCCCATCCTCTTCTACTTTCCACCACCACTACGTAAGAGTTCCATCCACTAGCCTTACCAGGAAGATTGGCAAACAGTTTGGGAGACTTTGGCTTGGAAGGAGTACTTATACCACTATCTTTATCAAACTTAATGCTAAAAAACTCCTTAAACACCCTCATGCAAGGCTCGTACCCTAAGAATCTACAAACCATAATGAAGCAAACCAGTACCCTACAGGTGTTGGCTCCTAGCTGAAGTGGCAAGGCATCAGTGCACTCTAAGAACTCATTTATGAAAGGGTCAAGGGGTAATCTCAAACCAGCTTCGAATTGGCCATAGTAGAAGGCCACCTTGGTAGGATCCTCCTCGTAGGTGTCCCCAAATTGGTTAAAGAAATCCCCCATGCTATACAAAGTAACACTAAATTCCTTCCTATCAACCTCACAAAAGTCATGTATCATGCTCAAGCGAGATGGAAAATTCTGCTTCCCTCTAAGCGGCCTTGGGGAACATAACCCTTTTCATTCTTGCCGGCACCGATCTCAAGGCATCAACAATACGTGGGCTTGATGAGGTCGATGCATGGGCTTCTCCTTGAGTCTCCATATCTGTACAAGAAGAAGGGGAAACAGGGGAATCAGTTCTACATGAAGTCTCAGGAGTCCTAATAGACGCACTAAGGGGCGACCTAGATTCCCCTGGGAATCCAATTCTGTTTCTAAGGAAGGAAGGTTTATGGGGGCCCTGAACATAGAATACGGCAATATGGTCGAGAAGCTCATGAAAGAGGTGAAAGGGTTCAACCCTTGGGTCGTTCGTTCCTAAGATACCTAAACTCTCTCCCACAGGAAAGGTCAATTTAGTAAAGTGCAAGCCCCAACGGGTTAAAATCGAAGTGCATTCCTCAATACCTATCTCCCTCCACTCTCCGTTCAAATGTTTATAAACCCTACGGTTGACATTACAGTACCCATACCAAGCCCCAGGTTCGGTGCTAAAGGTCCTAGCCATGGTGGAATTGGAAAATTACGGAAATAAAACCCTAATACTGAGAGGCAAGAAAGATACCTTAAAAGTAGCTCGAGTGAAGAAAGGTTACAGACGGAGATGATTGATTTATCCGATTGACCTCTTCGCTATTTTCGCCGGAATTCAAGGAACCAGAGACAGCAAAAGTTGTAAATGGAGAAGGATTCTTGAATTTATATCTTCTTGAATTGGAAAGGGCAAAAGGAAAATTCAAAATTAATTTTCCTAATTAATTACGGAAACAGTTTCCTAGGCGGACTCTCAAACGTCAAAATTGTAATCATTATGGCAAAAACGGCGTTCCTTCATCTTTGACCGTACATCGCCGACGTTCAAGATCGTGCCACGTCACCTTGGGTCGACTAACCCTCAGAACGAGTAGAGACCTTCGAGTAACGACAATTGCCATTAAAAATTTCCTTAACTTCCTAGTCGACAAAGTCAACTCGAAAGTTGGGGGCCACTGAACATACCAAAAGTGTCGAGTTGGGCCAAGTAAGCAAAGCCCAATCCTCAAGGCAACCATTGCCCCAACGTGTCCAGGGGGCCAGGTCCAATCAATGCAAGGCCAAAAGCCCATACCAAATATCAGTCGACTAAGCCCAACGTCCGACCTATTAGGTCCCGACATCACTTAGTCCGACCTTACAATCCAGACTCTAATACGGGTACGATCAATGCTCTACCCGTCAGTCAGGTCGACCCTTCTTCAAGTGGCGACCTCGACCTAATCACTCAAGCGTCGAGCTAGCTAAGGTAGACGTACATGGTCAAATCTTTCCATAACCGTATCCCTATAAATCAGGGACAGTTTCAGGCACGTTCTCATGACAAGTAACTGCCGCTAGAATCTCGGAGCACATCTCGCTCCACCAAAAATATAACAACTATCACCTATAAATATTTCATCTCTACCAACGTTGCAAAGGTAACTGCCATTTTGTTATCTGAATTCATTATTCAATACATTTTGAGCTATATACAATCGTTATCTTACTCTCACGCCCGAGCGTCTTCGCCGGAGACACATCCGGCTAGTCGTGGGTTCTGATTTCAGGTCAAGGAGCCAGGTGATTGGTCCTGCCACGTGGAGGATTACTGATAAGCACAATTCCTGCAGCATCAAATGTTCTTTTAAATTTTTTGATTTAATTTTTTTCATAATTCATTATATTTTTACAAATCTAAAATTTTGAAAATGAATTAAAAGAATTTTTATTATTTTTTCTAGATTAAAATTAAATTTTTTAAAATGATTCTTAAATTTTGAAAAAAATCATTCATTTTAGGATGGAGAGAATAATACAATTTAAACAATTTAAATTTGATCCAATAAAATAAACTAATCTAATAATCTAAAATCTAATATGGGGAATAATGATAAGAGAAATCAGTGCATGCTCCAAGACAATGTTTCTACTTTCTACCGCTATCACATTCTTTCGGATGAAGTAGTTGAACCGCTGTAGTTTGAATTTATTACGTTTAAAAATATTTTGTTTGGATTTAAAAGCTAAAATTTGTGTTTAAAACAAAATCTAAAATAAAACTCTTTATTGAATGTGACACATGGCGGCTAATAATTGGTGAACATAGAGCTGACTTGGAATTCAATGTGGCGAGCTGTATGGTCTTGAAATGTTTCTGCTTTTATATATTATATAGATAGATTGAATGACCATTATTGTCTCAAAATAAATGTTCTTTTAAATTTTTTGATTTAATTTTTTTTCATAATTCATTATATTTTTACAAATCTAAAATTTTGAAAATGAATTAAACGAATGTTTATTATTTTTTCTAGATTAAAATTAAATTTTTTAAAATGATTCTTAAATTTTGAAAAAAATCATTCATTTTAGGATGGAGAGAATAGTACAATTTAATCAAATAAAATAAACTAATCTAATAATCTAAAATCTAATATGGGGGATAATGATAAGAAAAATCAGTGCCTTCTCCAAGACAATATTTCTACTTTCTACCACCATCACATTCTTTCGGATGAAGTAGTTGAACCGCTGTAGTTTGAATTTATTACGTTTAAAAATATTTTGTTTGGATTTAAAAGCTAAAATTTATGTTTAAATCAAAATATAAAATAAAATTCTTCATTGAATTTGACTCATGGCGGCTAATAATTGGTAAACATAGAGCTGACTTGGAATTACACGTGGCGAGCTGTATGGTCTTGAAATGTTTCTGCTTTTAAATATTATATAGATTGAATGACCATTATTGTCTCAAAATAAATATTCTTTTAAATTTTTTGATTTAATTTTTTTTCATAATTCATTATATTTTTACAAATCTAAAATTTTGAAAATGAATTAAAAGAATGTTTATTATTTTTCTAGATTAAAATTAAATTTTTTAAAATGATTCTTAAATTTTGAAAAAAAATCATTCATTTTAGGATGGAGAGAATAATATAATTTAAACAAATTAAATTTGATCCAATAAAATAAACTAATCTAATAATCTAAAATCTAATATGGGGGATAATGATAAGAGAAATCAGTGCATGCTCCAAGACAATATTTCTACTTTCTACCACTCTCACTTTCTTTTGGATGAAGTAGTTGAACCGCTGTAGTTTGAATTTATTACGTTTAAAAATATTTTGTTTGGATTTAAAAGATAAAATTTGTGTTTAAATCAAAATCTAAAATAGAACTCTTCATTGAATGTGACACATGGCGGCTTATAATTGTTGAACATAGAGCTGACTTGAAATTTCACGTGGCGAGCTGTATGGTCTTGAAATGTTTCTGCTTTTATATATTATATAGATAGATTGAATGACTATTATTGTCTCAAAATAAATGTTCTTTTAAATTTTTTGATTTAATTTTTTTCATAATTCATTATATTTTTACAAATCTAAAATTTTGAAAATGAATTAAACGAATGTTTATTATTTTTTCTAGATTAAAATTAAATTTTTTAAATGATTCTTAAATTTTGAAAAAAAAAATCATTCATTTTAGAATGGAGAGAATAGTACAATTTAAACAAATTAAATTTAATCAAATAAAATAAACTAATCTAATAATCTAAAATCTAATATGGGGGATAATGATAAGAGAAATCAGTGCATGCTCCAAGACAATGTTTCTACTTTCTACCACCACCACATTCTTTCGGATGAAGTTGAACCGCTGTAGTTTGAATTTATTACGTTTAAAAATATTTTGTTTGGATTTAAAAGCTAAAATTTGTGTTTAAATCAAAATCTAAAATAAAACTCTTCATTGAATGTGACACATGGCGGTTAATAATTGGTGAACATAGAGCTGACTTGGAATTCCACGTGGCGAGCTGTATGGTCTTGAAATGTTTCTGCTTTTATATATTACTAGTCAGTAACCCGTCGGTACTCGACGGTGAATAATTTTTTTTTGATTAAGTAAATAATTATTTATGTGTTTTAATTGATTTTTAAGTAACAATATAAATCGAAATTGATAATCAATGTAGCGGATATTAGGAGTATAATTAATACAGAAAAAAGATGTTGACACATGATGTAACGTGGAAAACCCTTGAGACAACTATCTCACCGACACAAAACCACGGGAGGTTAGGTCCCTGCCTAACCAAAAAACATTATTAAGATTTTAGTGTTACAACTTTGGAAGATGAAGAGATATGGTTACAATAGCGTGAGTTTAATAGTGTGTGCCTAAGTGTCAACATAATCTCTTCCATCTCCTATATATTTAAAGAAAAACAAAATAAAAACAAAGAAAATAATATGAAATTGCAATACTTTTGTTTAACCACAAATTGTGCGACATAAATTCTCAGAGTTCGTCGAAAACTTCCTTGTAGACTACATTCAGCGTCTTGTCATATGTTTGAGCATCTGAATCACAAATAATAACTTTAAGTCCTCTCTTGCTGGTTACTCTGGAAAATGCTACATAAAGTTGTCCGCAACTGAAAACAGGTTGTGAAAGATATAGTCCTACGTAGGAAAGAGATTGTCCCTGACTCTTGTTGATTGTCATAGCAAAAGAAACGGCAAGTGAAAATTGCCTTCTTTGAAATCTTACTGAAAATTTTGTCACATCTGACGGAGACATTATCATTCTAGGAATAAGCACCTTCATGCCAGCATTCTTTCCCGAAAGCATCTTGGCTTCGACTACGTGCTTACCTACATATATGTAACAAAATTAAGTACTCCCTCCGTCCCGACTCAATTGGTCCCTTGGTTAATTTCACGATTTTTAGGAAAATGAATAAAGTGGGTAAAAATTAGAGGAGAGGGAATGTAAAAGTTAAATGTGTGGTAGGGAATAGGAGAGAGAATGTAAAAGTTAAAAATATTTAATAGGAGAGAGAATGAGTGGGAGGAATAGTAAGTTAATGATTGGTTTTTTTGTAAATATGTTAAATTTATAAGGATATAATGAATGATTTTTTTGTAAATATATGGAGATGATAAGGGTATAAATATATGGAAAACTTTTCATTTAAGGAATTGATCAATTGAGGTGGGACGTCCCAAAAAGGAAAGTGGATCAATTGAGGTGGGACGTCCCAAAAAGGAAAGTGGATCAATTGAGGTGGGACGGAGGTAGAATTAAATTATATGTATATAAAAAATAAAAAATTACTGTATTTACCTGATTGAGTGACAATCATTCTGGTGTCGTTACACAATTCAGCAGCTTGATCAAGATTTCTCAAAAGCATTACTATGCACCCAACCTTCAGCTTAATAATGTGATTTGCCAATCCAGAACACTTGATAGTGTTTAGAAATTCAGGTGAGAATATATCTTCAGCACCATTTTCATCATCCTCATCCTTACAAATGGCATCAGAACTCATATATTCAACTTCGTCTCCCGAAAAGAGTGACTTGACATAATCATTTATGTTATCGACAATCTCATTTGTTGGAGCAAGCACAGCTCTAATCTGGAAGAATCCTTTGACATCCTTATTTTGCAATAAGTCACGATATATAGATTCGACTATTTTTGCAATAGGATCTGAAGCCTCACGAATCAATATATCATCAGGAAGGTTAATGTCAATTTCCCCATCATTATCTCCACCGGCAATAACATCTCCGATACTCAAGAGCCACTGAGCGACATTGAAAACATAACCTGAAATATTTCAGTTCGATGTTTCGAAAACATAACAATAGTCTGATTTCTATTTTGCAGGTGAAATTGTTGCGCTTGCACGGATCTTATCAGTTTAATCAGCTAGGGAATCGTGATGTTAGTAAGAACTTTGAGTATTATTTTAACAAAGTGAATGTTAATCTTAACTCGTCCTGTGAATAAGCACAATATTATACATATTCAGATACCGACCTCTGATTCTTCAAGCAGGTAATGATCATATGATATCAAAGAGGATTTCATTTATATCATTTAAATTTCTCATAGGCTTCCTGAATTATTAATCTCATTCAATTGTGTAGTTTCTTATCGACAATAAATTTTCTTCGGGGAAGCATAGTAGGATATACAGAGGGGTGTACAAACAGAATGATGTTGCAGTTAAGCTATTAGTCAGCCTCAGGAAGATGGAGATTTGGCTGCTTTGTTGGAGAAGCAGTTTACTTTTGAGGTTGTGTTAATTTTCCGCCTCCATCATCCCAATATCATCACTATCACTGTAAGTTCTTATTCTTGCTGTATTTTTTTTCGTTATTTGCTTAATGTTTAATTTGATTGTGTCGGCATCATTTAAATTTAGATGATTCTCATTGTTAAAATATCGAGTTCTTTCCAGTTTTGGTATATTTGTTTTGTTGGGAAATGGTTGATGTAGTGTCACATGTGATTTTGATTGTGTTTGATTGTTTAGATTATGCGTGTCTTCTGAAGTGATGGGGGCATATTTCCCTCAAAACTTTGTGCTAGTGGGTAATGTTTGAGTTTATTTGTTTTTAACAATATCTTTGGTTGGGGAAAAAAGGAAATTAATTAGCAATCTAATGTATGTGAAATTTGATAAATTACACCTTTTATTCTCGGTAGGTAGATGTTTATTGTCGTGGTGCGGTGGTTGCTTTGCTGTTCTTCAGCAAGGAATCAATTTTTTGCTGGTTTTTGGCATCATTTTGATGGTTCGTGGCAGTTTTGGGTTATGTTTTTGGCAGCTTTATTCAATGGACATGAAATTAATTAGCAATCTAATGTATGTGAAATTTGATAAATTTACACCTTTTATTCTCTCTCTCTCTCTCTCTCTCTCTCTCTCTCTCTCTCTCTCTCTTTTCTCTATTTCATACTATGCACTGTTATTATTATGTAAAGGTTTAGCATTGCTTTTGAACACTCACATTCCTTGATATGAACATGTTCTCTCGACCAGTATGTTGCTGCTTTTATTTTTTAACAGGCAATATAGGTGTAAGTGTAACACGGATGTTCCCCTGTTCTGATTTTTCTTTGAGAATGGTTTCAAAATTTAATTTGTAAAATATGTATAAACACCTTCAGAAAATTTTGCATAAACCTTTATATTCTTCTGGGCTGCTTTATATACTCTGCATGTGCAAAACTCTGCAGGTTTTCAGGCTCTTATCTAGTATCAACAGCGCCAAAGTGCAGTTTCTGCTAGAAATTCCCTTCAGGTATGTGCTTTATTGGGTACTCCAAGGTTTTCCTGCTTATTAGGGTCCTGCCCAAAGTGGGTATTTCTTGGAGCTTTTAAATCCCTACTATCGTGTTTAGAATATATTTTGATGTAGTTTGTCTAAGATTAAGGTCACTATTTGAGAATCAGTGGAAGGATACATATTAGGGATCAAAGATTTAGGCATTTTCTTCATTATTTGTTGGGGTGAAATGGTTCTCCGACTAAGACTAATGCGGAGTACCTACTGAATCATATCTCCGAATAAATACATTTTTTTGCATCAAAAAAATAAATAAAATAAAAATGGCCGATTCATTTTGGGACAAAGTTGGTAAAAATTTTATAATCAGTATTTGATAGTATTATTCAGATTTAACATCATCTTTCTTTACAAAAAACCAGACTTAATGTCAAGTTCTAACTATTATAAGGGTTTTATCTGTTGGGCATGATTTGAAGTTCCAAAACTGAGGTAAGACAAACTAACAACTTCATCCCTACAATCCTCTCTTGGTCAATTACATGGTCAACTGTTTTATTTTTGATGAAAAAGATTATGATGCTACGCTAACATAATTGACTTTCGATCACGAAGGCTGATTGCCAATAAAGTTGCAGCAGCAGGATACTACACCTTCTTCCATGGAGAACCATTTGACCCCAACAATACACAAAGGCCTAAAGATGCTTGGCTCAAAGACCATACTCCCGTAATTACCTACCTATTTACTCTATACATAGTCGAAACCTGATGCAAATTATTATTTTCACTCAACATGAATTTAAATTTGTTATCTTTGTAGGAAAACGATTTTGATGACGCGAAAATACTATTGGCTGACTTGAAAAGCAGAGGAATGTCCAAGGTTGGATTTGCTGGTTTCTGCTGGGGAGGTAACTAATCTTTATAGTCGTACATACGTCTCTTTTTATATGTGGATTTATATTAACAAAACATGGGTTTTGATAAACTCGCTTCTTGAATTATATTATTCAGAAATTTAGTTAGAGCTGGCTGAGGATTGTTTAAAGCATGCAAATGATTTAAGTGGCCTGTTGCTAATCTACTCTATACTTTCATTCTCTCCTTCTTGATTTTATACATTCTTGAATGACACAAATAAAAGAGGGACAACACACATATGAACCTAGAAGCACAACAAACATATGAAAATTACCTTAGATGAGTCGGCTGCACAGAAGATTGAATCAGATGGTGAGGAAAGAAAATATGTGCTGATGACACAATGATATTGGCGCAGGTAAAGCAGGAACTGATTTTCAATAGTGGATAATTTCGAATATTTATGTATATTTAGTAGGATATGAATTGTATCCTTAACCGATAATACATTGCCAAATTATCTCTTATCAGTTTTTAAGATAGATGAATTAAAATCATCACTTATCCATCCAAGTTTGAATTTTAGATAGAAGTTAAATGAATAATACTCCCTCCGTCCCAAAATGTTTGTTCTATTTGACTTTTTTGTTGAACTTTGACCACAAATTTAAATTCATGTTGTTTGTCTAAGATTAAGGTCACTATTTGAGAATCAGTGGAAGGATACATATTAGGGATCAAAGATTTAGGCATTTTCTTCATTATTTGTTGGGGTGAAATGGTTCTCCGACTAAGACTAATGCGGAGTGCCTACTGAATCTTATCTCCGAATAAATACGTTTTTTTGCATCAAAAAAAATAAAATAAAAATGGCAATTCATTTTGGGACAAAGTTGGTAAAAATTCTGCAATCAGTATTTGGAAGTATTATTCAGATTTAACATCATCTTTCTTTACAAAAAACCAGACTTAATGTCAAGTTCTAACTATTATAAGGGTTTTATCTGTTGGGCATGATTTGAAGTTCCAAAACTGAGGTAAGACAAACTAACAACTTCATCCCTACGATCCTCTCTTGGTCAATTACATGGTCAACTATTTTATTTTTGATGAAAAAGATTATGATGCTACGCTAACATAATTGACTTTCGATCACGAAGGCTGATTGCCGATAAAGTTGCAGCAGCAGGATACTACACCTTCTTCCGTGGAGAACCATTTGACCCCAACAATACTCAAAGGCCTAAAGATGCTTGGCTCAAAGACCATACTCCCGTAATTACCTACCTCTTTACTATCTACATAGTCGAAACCTGATGCAAATTATTATTTTCAGTCAACATGAATTTAAATTTGTTATCTTTGTAGGAAAACGGTTTTTATGACGCGAAAATACTATTGGCTGACTTGAAAAGCAGAGGAATGTCTAAGGTTGGATTTTCTGGTTTCTGCTGGGGAGGTAACTAATCTTTATAGTCGTACATACGTCTCTTTTTATCTGTGGATTTATATTAACAAAACATGGGTTCTGATAAACTCGCTTCTTGAATTATATTATTCAAAAATTTAGTTAGAGATGGTTGAGGATTGTTTAAAGCATGAAAATGATTTAAGTGGCCTGTTGCTAATCTACTCTATACTTTCATTCTCTCCTTCTTGGTTTTATACATTCTTGAATGACACAAATAAAAGAGGGACAACACACATATGAACCTAGAAGCACAACAAACATATGAAAATTACCTTGGATGAGTCGGCTGCACAGAAGATTGAATCAGATGGTGAGGAAAGAAAATATGTGCTGATGACACAATGATATTGGCGCAGGTAAAGTAGGGACTGATTTTCAACAGTGGATAATTTCGAATATTTATGTATATTTAGTAGGATATGAATTGTATCCTTAACCGATAATACATTGCCAAATTATCTCTTATCAGTTTTTAAGATAGATGAATTTAAAATCATCACTTATCCATCCAAGTTTGAATTTTAGATATAAGTTAAATGAATAATACTCCCTCTGTCCCAAAATGTTTGTCCGATTTGACTTTTTAGTTGAACTTTGACTACAAATATATGACAATTTAATTATGTTCATGAAATTCTAAAAGTTGTTGTTGATAATATTATTAATGGTGAATCAATAGAAATTTTTAGAATTTCATGAACATAATTAAATTGTCATATATTTCTAGTCAAAGTTCAACTAAAAAGTCAAATTGGACAAACATTTTGGGACGGAGGGAGTACTTTTTATTTTCAAATAATTCGATTTTCTATTGATTTCTAGAAACTGTATACGAAATTTATGGTTAAATTGTAATTTATTCTGGCGTCTCTTTTAAATTTCAAAAATTACTAATTATTTTATATTTTTGAAAATTACTAATTATTTTAAATTTTCGAATTTCTATTGATTTCTAGAAACTGTATACGAAATTTATGGTTAAATTGAAATTTATTCTGGCATGTCTTTTAAATTTTGAAAATTACTAATTATTTTAAATTGAAATTTATGGGTAAATTGAAATTTAGTCTGGTATCTATTTTTAATTTCAAAAATTACTAATTATTTTAAATTTTGAAAATTACTAATAATTATATCTCCACAATTATCACCTAAAGAGTTTGAATTATTCAAAAATTGTGCTTAAATTTAGGTAACCATTAGTTTTCAAAATTTCAAAATTGATTAAATCAATCAATTTCTAATTAAGAAGGAATTTTTATTTTAAATTGTAAATTAACTTTAACTAATAATATTACAATAATGCCCTTAATCAAGTCTTACATGGAATAAAAATGAGTTGGAAATTGAATTGCTGACGTGGTCTTTGACGTGGCCTTTTCTGGAGCCTCTAAATAGTTTTGCTATATACTCCCTCCGTCCCATAGATTTATGGACTTTTGGGTTTTGCACGGGGATTAAGGAGGAAATATTATATTGAAAGTGTTGTGAGTGTGAAAATAAAATAGGAGAGAGAATGAGTGGAGAGAATAGTAAATTATAATGGTGATGTGAGTATTAAAATAATGTAGGAGAGAGAATGAGTGGAGGGAATAGTAAAGATTCCTTTACATTTTGGGAACGTTAGATATTATTGTGGGACGCCCAAAATAGAAAGTTTACATATTATTGTGGGACGGAGGGAGTATATTATATATGATATGATATGATGTCAAATTATCTCTTATCAGTTTTTAAGATAGCTTAATTTAAAATCATCACTTATCCATCCAAGTTTGAATTTTAGATAGAAGTTAAATGAATAATACTTTTTATTTTCAAATAAATCAATTTTCTATTAATTTCTAGAAACTGTATACGAAATTTATGGTTAAATTGTAATTTATTCTGACATCTCTTTTAAATTTCAAAAATTACTAATTATTTTAAATTTTCAAAAATTACTAATTATTTTAAATTTTGAATTTCTATTGATTTCTAGAAACTGTATACAAAATTTATGGTTAAATTGAAATTTATTCTAGCATGTCTTTTAAATTTCAAAAATTACTAATTATTTTAAATTGAAATTTATGGTTAAATTGAAATTTAGTCTGGTATCTATTTTTAATTTCAAAAATTACTAATTATTTTAAATTTCAAAAATTACTAATAATTATATCTCCACAATTATCACCTAAAGAGTTTGAATTATTCAAAAAGTGTGCTTAAATTTAGGTAACCATTAGTTTTCAAAATTTCAAAACTGATTAAATCAATCAACTTCTAATTAAGAAGGAATTTTTATTTAAATTGCAAATTAACTTTAACTAATAATATTACAATAATGCCCTTAATCAAGTCTTACTTGGAATAAAAATGAGTTGTAAATTGAATTGCTGACGTGATCTTTGACGTGGCCTTTTCTGGAGCCTCTAAATAGTTTTGCTATATATATTATATATGATACAGATTGAATGACTATTATTGTCTCAAAATAAATGTTCTTTTAAATTTTTTGATTTAATTTTTTTTTCATAATTAATTATATTTTTACAAATCTAAAATTTTGAAAATGAATTAAAAGAATGTTTATTATTTTTTCTAGATTAAAATTAAATTTTGTAAAATGATTCTTAAATTTTGAAAAAAAAAATCATTCATTTTAGGATGGAGAGAATAATACAATTTAAATAAATTAAATTTGATCCAATAAAATAAACTAATCTAATAATCTAAAATTTAATATGGGGGATAATGATAAGAGAAATCAGTACATGCTTCAAGACAATGTTTCTACTTTCTACCACCATCACATTCTTTCGTATGAAGTAGTTGAACCGCTGTAGTTTGAATTTATTACGTTTAAAAATATTTTGTTTGGATTTAAAAGCTAAAATTTGTGTTTAAATCAAAATCTAAAATAAAACTCTTCATTGAATGTGACACATGGCGGCAATTAATTGGTGAACATAGAGCTGACTTGGAATTTCACGTGGCGAGCTGTATGGTCTTGAAATGTTTCTGCTTTTATATATTATATAGATTGAATGACCATTATTGTCTCAAAATAAATGTTCTTTTAAATTTTTTGACTTAATTTTTTTTCATAATTCATTATATTTTTACAAATCTAAAATTTTGAAAATGAATTAAAAGAATGTTTATTATTTTTTCTAGATTAAAATTAAATTTTTTAAAATGATTCTTAAATTTTGAAAAAAATCATTCATTTTAGGATAGAGAGAATAATACAATTTAAACAAATTATATTTGATCCAATAAAATAAACTAATCTAATAATCTAAAATCTAATATGGGGGATAATGATAAGAGAAATCAGTGCATGCTCCAAGACAATGTTTCTACTTTCTACCACTATCACATTCTTTTGGATGAAGTAGTTGAACCGCTGTAGTTTGAATTTATTACGTTTAAAAATATTTTGTTTGGATTTAAAAGCTAAAATTTGTGTTTAAATCAAAATCTAAAATAAAACTCTTCATAGAATGTGACACATGGCAGCTAATAATTGGTGAACATAGAGCTGACTTGGAATTCCACGTGGAGAGCTGTATGGTCTTGAAATGTTTCTGCTTTTATATATTATATAGATAGATTGAATGACCATTATTGTCTCAAAATAAATGTTCTTTTAAATTTTTTGATTTTTTTTTTTTTCATAATTCATTATATTTTTACAAATCTAAAATTTTGAAAATGAATTAAACGAATATTTATTATTTTTTCTGGATTAAAATTAAATTTTTTAAAATGATTCTTAAATTTTGAAAAAAAAAATCATTCTTTTCAGGGTGGAGAGAATAGTACAATTTAAACAAATTAAATTTAATCAAATAAAATAAACTAATCTAATAATCTAAAATTTAATATGGGGGATAATGATAAGAGAAATCAGTGCCTTCTCCAAGACAATGTTTCTACTTTCTACCACCATCACATTCTTTCGGATGAAGTAGTTGAACCGCTGTAGTTTGAATTTATTACGTTTAAAAATATTTTGTTTGGATTTAAAAGCTAAAATTTGTGTTTAAATCAAAATATAAAATAAAATTCTTCATTGAATGTGACACATGGCGGCTAATAATTGGTGAACATAGAGCTGACTTGGAATTACACGTGGCGAGCTGTATGGTCTTGAAATGTTTCTGGTTTTATATATTATATAGATTGAATGACCAATATTGTCTCAAAATAAATGTTATTTTAAATTTTTTGATTTTATTTTTTTTCATAATTCATTATATTTTTACAAATCTAAAATTTTGAAAATGAATTAAAAGAATGTTTATTATTTTTTCTAGATTAAAATTAATTTTTTTTAAATGATTCTTAAATTTTGAAAAAAAATCATTCATTTTAGGATGGAGAGAATAATACAATTTAAACAAATTAAATTTGATCCAATAAAATAAACTAATCTAATAATCTAAAATCTAATATGGGGGATAATGATAAGAGAAATCAGTGCATGCTCCAAGACAATGTTTCTACTTTCTACCACTATCACATTCTTTCGGATGAAGTAGTTGAACCGCTGTAGTTTGAATTTATTACATTTAAAAATATTTTGTTTGGATTTAAAAGCTAAAATTTGTGTTTAAATCAAAATCTAAAATAAAACTCTTCATTGAATGTGACACATGGCGGCTAATAATTGGTGAACATAGAGCTGACTTGGACTTTCACGTGGCGAGCTGTATGGTCTTGAAATATTTCTACTTTTATATATTATATAGATGGGATTAATAATCCCGAAGTCAAGTGTTTGGCAGGAAAAAAGGCAACAGTATAAATTATTCTCTTCACCGGGATTAGCTTCTTATCCCCTCCTTATTTATCCCAATGGAAGGGTGGTATTATTAATGAGGATATTAGAAGATGTGGATAAAATTATTTTTAACGAAACTACCCCCAATATATATGTCAACTATTAAATGATTTGGCCTTCCATATTTAATTCTCTCCATACAAAATGTTAACAGGTTGTAAATTTAGAAAAAAAAAAGTGTTAATTTTCTTTAATTATGCCCTTGATTGTCTTTTGATAATTGTTACGGGTAATTTGGTCTTTAAAAGAACATTGCCTTGTTTTATCTGGTTTCTACCAAACAAATTTTTTTTTTCAATCAGGATTATTAGGAAGCGTCATTATTAATCCTAGGATTAATAATCCCCTCACTATTAATACGGGCTAATCCCACTCGACTACCAAACGAGCCCTAAATGTAACCCTAATATAACTCCCACTACTAGAAATCGGGTCTTTAGCGACGGAATTATCAGCGACGGAATTATTTCGACACTATATAGCGACGGAATAGAAGCTACAGCGACGGAATAAATTAGGTGTCGACTTTACCGACGAAATTTCATTCCCCCGGTATATTCCGTCACTAAAAACGAATATTCGTCGAATATTTGTTCCAATATCGCCACTAATGTATGTTTGACTGGTCTTCGACTTTATCTGTGGAATTTTTCGTCGCTATTTCATTTCTCAGCGGTGGAATTATTCCGTCGGTGGTAAATTATTTTTTAATTTATCAGCGGCGAAATTATTCTGTCGGTGTTAATTTAATTTTTTTTACTTATCAGCGGCATAATTTTTCCGACAGAAGTAATTTAATTTAATTTTTTTTAGTTTACCAGCGGCGGAATTATTCCGTCGGTGATAATTTAATTTTTTTATTTATCAGCGGCAGAATTATTCCGTCGGTGGTAATATAATTTTTTCTTATTATTGTTTGTTTTTGGATAAAGAAAACTATTTGAGATGTTAGTTAGTAGTGGAATTTTTTACAATAAGTTATATAAAAAGTTAAATTTTTTTAAAGAAATGAAAGTATATAATAGAAAAAAAGAGGGACGAACAATAACATTTACTTTTTTTTTGGATAAATAAAACTGTTTGAGATGTTAGTTAGCAGTGAAATTTTTTACAATAAGTTATATAAAAAAGTTAAGATTTTTTAAAGAAATGAAAGTATATAATAGAAAAAAGAGGGATGAACAATAGCATTTACTTTTTTAATTTTTTTTTGGATAAATAAAACTATTTGAGATGTTAGTTAGTAGTGAATTTTTTTACAAAAAGTTATATAAAAAAATTTAAGAATTTTTAAAGAAATAAAAGTATATAATATAAAAAAGAGAGACAGTCAATAGCATTTACTTTTTTAATTTTTAATTTTTTTTTTTGGATAAATAAAACTATTTGAGATATTAGTTTGTAGTGAATTTTTTTACAATAAGTTATATAAACAAAGTTAAGAATTTTTAGGGTATGAGTTTTAGGAATTTAGGGTTTAGGTTAAGGTTTAAGGTATATGTATATGTGTTATGATTTAGAGTATATAGTATGTGTATATGATACTGAGTGTATGATTTAGGGTATAAAGTATGAGTGTCTGGTGCATGAGGTATATGGTATAGGATATGAGTTATGTTTTAGGGTGTAGTCCGTCCCTCTTTACTTCTATATACTTTCATTTGTTTAGTTTTTTCTATCTTTTTTTATATTCCTTTTGGTAAAAAAAAAACTACTAATTAACAAAGTCTAAAATATTATTTCCTAGTCAATAAAAAATTTTAAATTAAAATAAAAATAAAATAAAGGGTAGTCCTTTCCTCTTTTCTTCTAATTTAATTTGTTTAGTTTTTTTCTATCTTTTTTTATATACCTTTTTGTAAAAAAAAATCACTAATTAACAAAGTCTAAAATATTATTTCCTAGTGAATAAAAAATAAAAATAAATAAATAAATAAATATAGAGTAGTCTGTCCCTCTTTCCTTTTATATACTTTCATTTGTTTAGGGTTTAGGGTTTGGGGTATAAGTATATGATTTAGGGTTTATGGTTAAAAATATAAGTATATGAGATTTGGGATGTAGTAATAGCATTATTAATATTTCATTTAAATTATTAAATTATTATTATCAATAAATTATATTTTTAGGGTTTGGGATATAAGTATATGATTTAAGGTATAGGGGTTATGTAACGCAGCTAGGATTGTGTTTCCTTCTTTGATGTTTTCTTTTTCCTTTGGGTTTCTTATTTCCTTATTTGATGTTTCCTTTTTCCTTTGGGTTTCTTATTTCCTTATTTGATGTTTCCTTTTTCCTTTGGGTTTCTTATTTGCTTAGAGTTTCCTTTTGACTACAACTCTTTTGTAATCTCATATAAATCCTTTCTCCATGTGAGAAGAATAACAAGAGAAATTATTATCCCAATTTAAATTTCTACATGGTATCAGAGCTAGCATACACAAGCTTTTGATAGATGGCGGAACAAGCACCACCGGCCGGTGGTGGTGATGGAAGACCTCCTCCGATTTTGAAGATTGAATACAACTCTCCTTTCTACCTAGGTCCCCAAGATCGACCTGGTGATTTCATAACTCCTACTCGCTTCCGTGGTGATAACTATGATGATTGGGCTGGCGATATACAGACCGCTCTTGAGGCTAGATGCAAATTCGGCTTCTTGGATGGATCTATTCCATCCGCCGTTTCTCCTTGCACCGAGTTAGATTGGAATACTATTCATGCTATGTTGGTATCATGGCTCATGAACACTATTGATCCCGAGGTTAAGAGCACGCTGCCCAAGTATAGGGATGCTAGGCGTTTGTGGGATTCTCTCAAATCTCGATATGCGTTGGTGGATGGACCTCGCATTCAAGAACTGAAGATGTCAATAGCACGATGTGAGCAGACCAAGACCATGCCTGTTGCTGTGTATTTCGGTAAGTTGACTGGATTATGGGAATCTCTGCACAATTACGAGCCGCTTATAGATTGTTCTTGCTGCGACAACTGCACAGTCGGACAGAAGCACGCGACACGAAGGGAGACCGGCAAGCTTCATGAATTTCTTATGGGTTTAAATTCTGAATACTATGCCTCTCTTCGTACTAACCTCTTGTCTCAGATCCCTTGCCCACTCTTGATCGAGCTTACCAATTGATAGCACAGCCGAACGAGTGCGACTTGCTAAACCAATTCTTGATGAACCTCCGGATGCGGTTGGCTTTTCCCTCAAAACCGGTGGTCCTCGTGGTCGTGACAAGCCCGATAAATCCCACCTTACATGTTCACACCGTCGAAAAAGGGCCATGATGTCTCTTCTTGCTTTGAGCTTGTCGGTTATCCGTAATGGTGGGGAGACAAGAGCAAAACAAGTGCTCGTGGTGGCGGTCGTCCTCAACAAGGTCGAGGGAGAGGAGTTGCGCGGACCAACTCAGTTGCCCAAGTTGGTGCCGCCCAAGTCGGCATGGCTGCCGGATCCGCCCAAGCCGGTTCTTCATCCTTGTTTATTGCAGAACAATGGAATGCTTTGGCCGGCCTAGTTGGTAACACTCGTATTCCTGGATAATCGCCTTCATGGTACGTCCGAGACATCTTCTTGGATCATTGATACGGGAGCATCCAATCATGTGACCGGAAACGCCGCTTTGTCTCTTTGATTCATACTCTATACAAGCTTGCCCCGTCAAGCTTCCTAACGGCACCTCTGTGTTTGCACATATTGAGGGTTCTGTTCGCCCGACGTACACCCTTGTTCTTCATCATGTTCTTTATATACCAAATTTAAACCGCAGCTTTCTCTCGTTTCTCAATTATCCGATGATGTTCATTGCACCGTCCATTTTAATACTTCTATGTGTGCTATACAGACCGCCGAGGAACCCGATTGGAACGGGTGTTAGGCGGGATGGACTATACTACTGAGGCGCACCTTCGCTTGTCACGTTTCTGTCAACAATGCATCGCTTTGCTCGAGTTGTGGCATAATCGTATGGGGCATCCTTTTGAAAAAGTAGTAAAACTTCTTCCTCCGGTCTCTCATTTGTCGGGTAGTCTTCATCAACCTTGCGACGTTTGTTTTCGTGCTAAACATTCTAGAGATAGCTTTCCTATTAGTGAGTATAAATCTACTAGAGTTTTTGAGAAAGTTCACTGTGACTTGTGGGGTCCTTACACCCATGTTTCCTCTTGTGGTGCCCGTTATTTTTTGACTTTGGTAGATGATTATTCACGTGCTGTTTGGATTTATTTACTAGTTGATAAAACGGAATGTTTATGGCCTTTGATGCAATGGTGGATCGACAGTTTTCTCAAAAAATCAAAATTGTTCAATCTGATAATGGCACTGAGTTTAACTCCCTGTTTGATTATTTTCTTTCCACCGGCATTCTTTTTCAAACATCATGTGTTGGCACCCCTCAACAAAATGGGCGTGTCGAACGTAAACACCGTCATATTTTGAACATAGCTAGAGCCTTGAGGTTTCAGGCTCACCTTCCCATTTACTTTTGGGGCGAAGCGGTCCTTACCGCTACTCATTTGATTAATCGAACCCCTTCCCCATTGTTGGATAACAAAACTCCCTACGATATCTTGTTTGGCAAAAACCCCTTTTATGATTCTCTTCGAGTTTTTGGTTCGATGTGTTATGCTCATAATCGCAGCTAGGGTGACAAATTTGCTAGTCGCAATGTAAATGCATCTTCGTGGGGTATCCTCTTGGTAAAAAGGGGTGGAAGCTGTTTGATCTTGAGACCAAGAAATTTTTCGTCTCTCGTGATGTCAAGTTCTTTGAGACTGTGTTTCCATACAGCGATTCTACTACTGTTCCTCATATCCAGGATTCTGTTGATGTTCTTGCTGAGGAAGAAGCTTTTGGTCACATTGATTTTCCTATTGAAGAAGACTCCGCTTCTCCTTCTGTTGTTCAGACTACAGCCGAGCCCGCTCCTCTATCCGATGTACAGGAAGAGGTTGCTCCGGCTCCCATTGATCCGGCTCCTCCGGCTCCCATCGCTCCCTCTCGCATCAACGCTTCGGGCCTCTTCGATGACTGCGGATCCGATCTTTTAGGGAGGGGTATGAGACGTAAATTGCCTTCGTTCGTCTTCGCGATTTTGTGGCCCTTACTACATCTTCTAGTCCATCTCCCGCCTCTCCGTCTTCAATCGCTCTCAGTACTCCCTATCCTATAGCTCACTATATAAACCGTGATCGGTTTTCTCGCGAAATATCGTACCTTTCTTGCAGCTCTCTTACAGCTAAAGAGCCGACTTCCTTTCGTGAAGCCATGGCTCATGATGGCCGGAAACAATCAATGCAAGAGGAAATTCGTGCCTTGGAGGATAATGGCACATGGTCCACAGTGTCTCTCGCTCCCGGCAAACGGGCTCTAGGATGTCAATGGGTCTATAAGATCAAGTACAATTCTGACGGAGCAGCTTGACCGGCCGAAATCTCGGCTAGTTGTTCTTGGCAATCATCGTAAAGAAGGCATCGACTACACGTAAACTTTTGCTCCCGTGGCTAAAATGGTCACCGTTCGGGCTTTCCTTGCTATTGCCGCTTCCAAGAATTGGGAGCTTCATCGATGGATGTTCACAATGCCTTCTTGCATGACGACTTAGCGAGGGAAGAAGTTTATATGAAACCCCCTCCGGGCTTTGCGGCACCGAACACCAACACGGTTTGTCGTCTTCATAAGTCCCTATATGGTCCGAAGCAAGCCCCTCGTTGTTGGTTCGCCAAGTTGTTGACTTCCTTGAAAACTTATGGCTTCCTCCACCCTACTCCGACTACTCTCTCTGTTTACCTTCACCAAAGGTGCCATCCAGATAAATGTGCTTGTGTATGTTGACGATCTCATCATAGCCGGAACGATTCCGCCGCCTTGCTATCCTTCAAAAAGTACCCGTGTGAGTGCTTCAAAATGAAGGATCTCGGGTCTCCGAAATACTTTCTTGGCATTGAGGTTGCTCGCAATCCCGATGGCCTGCTTCGTGCCAACGAAAGTATACATTGGATATTATTTCGAGGCCGGTTTACTAGGTTCAAGCCCTCTTAGCTTCCCCATTGAACCTAACCATAAGCTTGGTGTTGCTACCGGTGCTATCTTGGAAGATCCGAACGCTATCGACGCCTAGTTGGGCGACTCATTTACTTGGCTGTAACTCGGCCGGATCTTGCATATTCGGTCCACATCCTTTCTCGCTCATGAATGAACCTCGTTCCGAGCATTGGGAGGCTGCTCTACGGGTGGTTCGATATCTCAAAGGCACGCCGGGTAAGGCATTCTTTTGCGCACCGACAAATGATCTCACTCTTCAAGGATGGTGTGACTCCTGGACCGGGCCGCATGCCCCATTTCTCATCGTTCTCTTACCGGGTGGCTCGTTTTTCTCGGGCATTCCCCATATCTTGGAAGACTAAGAAACAACCTACTGTTTCTCGTTCTTCCGCCGAGGTCAATACCGCGCCATGGCAGCCTCTTACATGCGAGCTTAAATGGTCAAGGGTTTATTGTTGAGCATGGGTGTCCATCATCCCAAGGCTATTCCCATTTTCTCAGTGATGCTGAATCGGCTCTTCACATTGCCAAGAATCCTGTTTATCATGAGCGCACCAAGCATATTGAGGTAGATTGTCATTTTGTCCGTGACGCTATCTCCAATGGTCTTATTGCCCCTTCTTATGTTCCAACGAAGACTCAGTTAGCTGACATATTTACTAAAGCTCTCGGGAAGCAACATTTTGATGTTTTACTTAGCAAGTTGGGCATTCTTGATCCTCACGCTCCAACTTGAGGGAGGGTGTAACGCAGCTAGGATTGTGTTTCCTTCTTTGATGTTTCCTTTTTCCTTTGGGTTTCTTATTTCCTTATTTGATGTTTCCTTTTTCCTTTGGGTTTCTTATTTCCTTATTTGATGTTTCCTTTTTCCTTTGGGTTTCTTATTTGCTTAGAGTTTCCTTTTGACTACAACTCTTTTGTAATCTCATATAAATCCTTCCTCCATGTGAGAAGAATAACAAGAGAAATTATTATCCCAATTTAAATTTCTACAGGTTATGATATGAGATATATAGGGTTTAGTGCTTAGCGTATAATGGTATATACTATAAGGTTTAGAGTATGCGGGTATATACTTTAGAGTTTATGTATATGATTTAGGGTTTAGGATATAGAGGTATATAATTTTTATTTATTTATTATTATTATTATTATTATTATTATTATTATTATTATTATTATTATTATTATTATTATTATTATTATTATTATTATTATTATCAATTAGTATTATTATTGTTAATAACATCTATTGTTACTAATTATTATTATAGTAGTAAGTATTTACACCAATTGTACAATTATTTTTATTAAATACTTTTAGTAATTTTTTATATAAACTAAGTATCATTATTATCATTTATTATTATATTTTATTATTATTATAAATGTGTGTTATTGACATTTTTGATTTTTGTTGAATAATATATATATATATATATATATATATATATATATATATATATATATATATATATATATATATATATATATATAAATATAGTATAAATGTCATTTGTCCCTTTCCCATTTTGCCCTTAATAATAATAAAAAAACCCGTGTCCTTGGACACGGGCATGTACTAGTATATATATATATATATACAAAAAATATTATAATTGACATTTTTGATTTATTTTATTTACTGCATTATCAGCGGAGGAATATTCCGTCGGTGATATTAGAATTTTAAATAAATTAAAATTACCACCGGCGGAATACCATTTTCGTCGGTGCACAAAAATGCCAAGTCATCAATCCCCGTGAAACCTGAATAACCAGCGGCGGAATTATTATGTCGGTGATACTTAATACTACAGACGGAATAATTCTGCCGCTGAAATTTATTTCTACCGATGGAATATTTCCGTCACAGGGGTTAAATATAAATACAGATAAACCCTAACCCAAATCGCTTATGATCTGCATCTCTCTCTCTCTTCCTTATACGATCTCACATCTCTCTCTCTCTTTCCTCACGGTCACACACACACCGAGTTGCCGCCGTCCACCCTCTCCACACCGCCCCGAGCTGCCGCCATGAAGCTGTCGCCGTCCACCCTCTCCACCGTCACGAGCTACTGCCAGCGTCCTCACTCACACACCGACCGGAAAAATCACAGCTCCCCCTTCAGTTAATCGCCTCAATTGGGTTAGTAATCTCTCTCTCTCTCACATCCCTCCTTGCCATCCCCACCTCGCAACCGCCATCAACTACTCCACTCCCCTTTCCATATCTTGTTTTTTGCGTGTTTTTGTGCGTGTTTGTTTGCGTGTTTTTGTGGGAGGATGAACTCGGTTTTGCAATTCATGGGGTTTTCACATCAAATTCAAGTCATGAAATATCTGATTTTTCAAGAAATTGATTAGTACAAAGGCCTGGAGCGTGTTTTACATGATTAAGCATTATCTGCAAAATTTTGAGTGAACCAATGAAAAGTCAACTGTTTAGTGTAATTTACAAATATGAATGCTAAATAGTTTACCCGCCGATACTGGATTAGTGCTTGTAAGTTCTAATATGATTGAGTGTCAGAAGTTATTTTGGGATCATATTGGTAACATATTTATCTATCCTTAATTAGTTTAATTAACAATGATTATACTCTTTTAATTTTATAATGTTATCATTATATGATTACGAGATATTCATATTTTTAATAGGTACCACGAAGTCTAAATTTTATACTCAGCGGCTGGAGAAAGGATTGGCGCCCGAGACACCGACTTGGATGACCGAGGAGGTGTTTCATAGATTTTGCGAATATTGGGGGTCGGAAGGAGCGGTAACGAAAGCCCAACAAGCTCGGGAAAATAGAGCAAGCTCCTCGGGGATGGCGACAAAGCATACGATGGGGATGATCAACGTTGCCGAGCATCATATGCGTATGGTATGTATGTTAGTTTAAATGTAGTGTATGCATGCTTTGAAATTAGTTTATATACGTATGTTAGCTGGGGAGCCATGTTGATGCTATGAAATCCATGGTTTTAGTTTAATTGACTTTGAAACCAAATAGGACGGTTGTATGCACGTTGTTGGTGGGTGTTAGTGTAAATGATAAGAAATACATGGGGTGTTAGTGTAAATGTAGTGTATGCATGCTTTGAAATCAGTTTATGTACGTATGTTAGCTGGGGAGCCATGTTGATGCTATGAAATCCATGGTTTTAGTTTAATTGACTTTGAAACCAAATAGGACAGTTGTATTCACGTTGTTGGTGGGTGTTAGTGTAAATGATAAGAAATATATGAATAACCTTAGTGTCGACTCTATAATATGGTAAGCGCACATTGTGGCAAGATAGATAGCAAAGGTGAATCTAGTATCTTCTTATAAAAGGGACACATATCCTCCTATATATATGAATTATCTATGTAAAACAAACCAAGCAGTTTAAACATATGATTATATTTGTTTGTTTTAATGATTATAGGAAAGGGAACATGACTTCGATGTCGGTTTTTTGGATGTGTTCATTAGCACGTATGATAGAACTCCTACATCCGCCGATCAACATCTGCAGTGGGTTGATGATCGATCTGCATTGGCCTTTGTAAGTAAACTATCATTAAATGACTTGATTTTGAATATGTAAATTTATTTATGTATATTGTGTATATGATTATATTTGTTTGTTTTATTTTGACAGAATACATATCAAGCCGCCGTTGCTCCCGAAGGTACTCCTCCCGGCCAGCCCGTTCCATTCGTGCCTGAAGTTTGGCAAGCGGTCACCTCAGATGGACATCCAAAGAGAGGAGACCGAGTGTTAGGGATGGGGGATCGCGGGCTGCAATGCCCATCATCGTCGACCGGCCGTCACGCGAATGTTTTCAGGCCCGATCCTCAGTATGTTTTGAGGATCGAATCTCTGGAGGCAAACTTGGTTGAGGAGAGACGCTTGGCTGCGGAGGCTAGGGTACAAGCTGCGGATGCTCATGCACAGGCTGCGGAGGCTCAGGCACAGGTTGCGCAGTTTCGGGAGGAGATGGAGCGTCGATTTGCGATGATGATGGCCGAAAATATCTGGTGCAGGTATGGGTTACCAAGGGCAATTGTTTCTGATCATGGAACTCAGTTTGGGAAAAAGTTTTCAGTAGAGTGTGCGATGTTAAATGTTAAGCATTGGAAGTCGGCAGTCTATAGGCCGCAGTGTAATGAGCAGGCCGAGGCGGCAAATAAGCAAATCATTGCCGCCCTATGCAAGAATTTGGAGGGAAGAGGTGGTGCCTGGTTGGAGGAGTTATCAATGACACTGTGGTATGTTATGACGACTGTAAAGGGCTCAACAGGAGAAACCGCATTTGCGCTTACTTATGGGTCTGAGGCAATGTCGCCGACTGAGATTGCGCTGCATGCCGACTTATAGGGTGACGTACTATGATGAAGTTAGGAATGGGTAAAGGCGCTGCAACGACCTTGATTTGAGTGACAAGAAGAGGCTGAATGCGAGATTAAGGATGATCATCTACAAGCAAAAGATGAAGGTGCAGCACAATAAAAGGGTCAATCGGTGGGGGGGGGGACTGGAAATCGGGACATCCCAGTACCAAATCGGGGGGAGGGGGAGACTTGAAATCGGGACATCACAAATGTTATTACAAAAAAATATCAAATGGGGGGAGACTGGAAATCTGGAAATCATAAATATTATTACAAGAAAGTATAAAATAGTACGAAATCGGGACATCACAAAATCAACTCGGGGGGGGGGGGGCTGGGGGAGACTGGAAAAGACTCCTGACAATAATGTCAAAAGAAGTGGTCATGGGAATTGACATACACTTTTGAATCACAAAGATGGAGATGGATGATGGTAGTGGAAAATTTCATCAAGGCTACAAAAAATTATCTTGCTTAAATGTGTTATTATTTTGCAAAAGACTTTAAGTGAATTTGATCATTTCAAGTAGGAAACATTGTGGCTGCGAACCCCATGTTCCTAATACTTAGATTTTTTTTTTTTTACTATTATTTCCATTTTGGCAAGAGTGCATCGTCGCAGCGAACGCCGTGCCCCGAGTTACTTACGAAAATAATAGAGGCTTTTTGCTATTTACCAAATTTAGTGACAAAGTCACTTTTGAGAATTAAGATCAAATTTTGTTGCCTTGACTCAATTAGTGGAAATGAAAGGATGGATTTTTATGAAGGGTTGTGATTCAAAAAGATGCAAAACATTTATGAATATTTCTAAGAAGGGAATAAAAATAAAAAATTTAGAATGTACAATTTGAAGAAACAACTCATAAAAATTTCACAAACTTTTTTTTTAAAAATAACCAAGAACTTAAGATGATCGGGAAGAGTTCAACAAATCTAACTATGCTTTTCTTTATAAAATCCTATATGATGCTATATTGATTTATGATGCCAAAATCACTTCCTAAAAAGTATTCCTAAGTTTTTTTTCTAATAATCATAAATTTATAGAAAATAAGAGAAGGAAAGGAAATAAATTATCCTAAGGCAAATGGCAAGAATAAAGACTATCAATCATAGGGATTTTTTTTTGACTAAAAATTATGTAACTAATGTAATAAAATAAAAAACGGATACGAGGAATCCTCCCCCACACTTGAAATGAACATTGTCCTCAATGTTTCAAGGACAATATGAAAAACAAGTAAAGGATGGGGTGAGGGAAAAGAAAAATGAACTTACAAAGATGGTGCTTTTAAAGATGGTTGATACGAAATATGGTCGACTTCATATTCGTATGCGTTGTAAAGTGCACGGCTTGCATCTCCTGTTCATCATTATTTAATTTTTTTAACCTACAAAACAGAGTTAATACGTAATAATAATAAAGAATAATATATATAAATAATAAAGACAAATATTAAAAAGTAAACCATTGTCCCCGACAACGACGCCAAAAACTTGTTAGAGCTTCAAACATTAACGGTCTTTTTAATTTCCGCAAGCGCACAAGCTATGGTAATATAGCGAGTGCAAGTATGGGTCGATCCCATGAGGACAGGGTTTACTTTGCATGATGTTCGTCTTTATAGATATATATATATATAGAATGATTGGGGGAGATATGAATTGGTGAGTGAAAATATTATAAATATACAAAAACTACTCTAACATTTAATAAAAGTGTTCTTGGAATTGAGATTCGAACAACAAATAATCATGCTTTAAATAAAGGTTTTCATGAAAATAACAAGGATGGTACATTCAACCAATACTACTTCTCACGATCAAGCAAGTAGTATTTGTATTATTTACTAATATGGGCTATCTCTTAAGGTTCGGTTAATGGTAATCCCGCCTGTCACGAACGGGCAACCCGACTTATCTCTCGAGGTTTCCATATAACTAGTAAGAATACATTAGTGCTTATAAAGTCCATATACTTTCCATTCAAGGAACACCCCTAGGCCATTAAACTACTCTCGTGATTAATGAAACCTAGTTTACTTCATATGGTTCGGCTAACCGAGATTCACAGCTATGTCCTTCTCTCAATTAACTAAGATTCTACAAATACGAACATCTTTATATTTGTAGGCATTAAGAATAATATGAAGAAATTGTTTTAAGATGAAAATGTCAGAAATCAAGGATGATACGCTAAGTTGTGCTAACTACTCATGGGTGAAGGCCTAGCACATGTATTTTATGACCAACATGGCCTATCTCTTGAGGTTCGTTTATAGGTATTCCCATCGGTCACACGAGTAACCCGGTTCACCTCTCGAGGGTTTCGTATTAACCAAAATATGTTAAATCCAAGTTATACTCAATTATTTTCCACTAAAGGATCATCCCTATGTCTTTAAACTACATTTGTGATTAATGACCTAGTTCAATTCTTAGGATTCCGCTAATCAATGTTTTTCATTTGATCAACTAAGGTTATACAATCAAGGATGTCTCCCTATTTGTAAGTATTAAGATTAATAAGAAAAGAATTTAATTGACATGAAGAGGAAGCATGAATTATAAATTATCGAGTTTCCAAATCTAAGAAATGGAGGATTACTCGCAAACCTTTGAACATAATAAAAGAACAAGAAGATAAATAAGGAAAGAAATACTTATTCCCATAATTGCAGAAGAAACAAAGGCTGGAAGAAATCTTGAATTGCATTCACAATCTTCAAAGATGTACAAGAACTTGTCACTAATAATTGATACATCTTCAAGAATTGTGTATAATGTTGCTAGAGTATATTTGCTATCTATTCTAAGTATGATCTGATCCTCCCGAATGATTAAATCTGATACAAAATGGCCTTTAAATAGGCATCCTAGGCTAAGGTTGTGTTTCTTCAAACAGCCATCTTCAAAAGGTGCCTTTTCATGACTGTAACACTAAGTGCACGGCCTTGCACTATAGACTTGCACGGCCGCTCCTGCCTTGGCGCCAAATTGGGATTTGAACTGGACATATTGCACGACCGCTCCAAGAATAGCTGCACGCCCGCTCTGACTTGGTTTGGCTCGGCCACTCCAAAAATGAGGACTCGGCCAATCCATTTATTTGGGGCCATTTTGGCCTGGCTGAAGGCAGATGCACGACTGCTCCAGAAGATATCGCACGACCACTCCAGCTTGACTTTGGCCTGGATTAACATTTTGAAACCGTCCTTCCTTGCCTTTGATCCCTTAGTTTCCCCAAGCTTTATTTGTCCAAGATTTAGACTTAGAAACCTGTAAAAATGCTAAACATATACCAACAAGTGTAAAATCGAAGATATGGAATAAAAAAGCTAAACATATACCAACAAGTGTAAAATCGAAGATATGGAATAAAAAAAGCTAATTTACACTAATTTAAGACTAAATGGGAATAAAAACTAAGTGAATGATACAATAATAGTGCTATAAATGACTATAAAATAGCCACTTATCAAAACCCTCAAGAAGCGCCAAGAAGAACAGTAAGCCTGGATCGTAGACACCATGCGTCGTCGCGGAACCATCGCCGTTCCCCAACCTGATGGGACCTTCGTCCTCATAGAAGATGAAGAAATGCCTGATCCTCCAGTTTCCCAAAGCTATCACCAGGTCCCTCCTCCACCAAGCTATGAAAATCCAAAAATGCAAAGTAGCTCCCGCTCAAATCTTCACTCGGGCCTCAGTCAAGCAGCTACGATCTGCCCACCGCAGCACAATCAACCTCTCGGCCCTGCGCCACAAGCTCAATATCACCATCACACATATGGGCCCGCTCCCCCATATCCTAACGCATCTCGGTATCCCTCGGGATTCAATCCTTTGCCTCTATACGAGCCTCGCAGCCATAACATGAAATCCCAATGTTTACCAGGAACAGACATCCCAAGCGGATATTCTGACATTTCAAACCTACCACCCGCTGGTCTGCCACTTGGGGCTAATGAAACATTTCCCCAACTCCCAAACACAACCCTTGGCGGTCCAGGCAATCACGCCTCTGGCTCCCATTTCAACAATCAAGGGTACGGGATGGTCTACACTCAACTACCTCCCCAAGATTCCCGAAGGGAGATCCCATCAGCTAATCCACCTCCGTCTTCGGTTTCCGTCCTAGAAAATGGCAGCTAGCCTCTGCCCGCTGACCCTCATATGGCTTAGCTAGTCGAAAAAATGAAACAGTTGCAAGGGAAGATTGCCAATTCCCGAAAGGACTCGCTCATGCCCACCGATCCAAGCAAAGTGGTGCCACTTCCCCCAAAATTCAGGATGCCAAAAATGGAAAATTTTGATGGGATGGAATGCCCAAAGACTCACATTGATACCTATGTCTTAGGTATGAGAGCCAAAGGGGCCACCCCTCAACAAATGGCGGATCACTTCCAGCACTCCCTGAAATCCACGGTTTGAGGTGGTTCCTCAACGTAAAAGAAGAGAACCGCTCCACCTGGGAGCAAATCAGTGACATCTTTCTGGAGAAGTACCACACCAATCTTGAGTGGGAAACCAACCAACATGACCTGCAGGCCACTGAATAAAAGGATGATGAGTCGGTAGGGGATTTTTACAAGAGATGGAACTGGAAACTAAGCGAGATAATGGATCCGCTTTCTAAAGAAGAGAAAATGTACATCTTCCATTCCTGCCTAAAACCATCCTTGAGGGCCCTGGTCAGTCACCACTTCTATCCCGATCTTCGTGCCATGGTCAACGCTGGGACCAAGTTTGAGAAAACACTGAGCATGCAAAAAATGGTGGTCAGTCCAGCCCCGCCCAATCCAATATCTTCCCTAAGCAAAGGGATGGAGTTTTGCCGGAGCAGTCCATTATATTCAGAATGGAGCACTATAAAGAAACGGTGGTCCCCCGAGACAACGACAACACTATGATAATTTTGGGATGCCCTTGAGCGAGGTATTTGATCGTGTAGTGAAGCAAGGTCTCCTCGAACCTATGGAAAATTACCAGCACAAATTCCCCAATGCCAACTGGGATGTAACCAAGCATTGTGCTTTTCACAAATACCACAGTCATGCAACCGACAACTGTACAGTTTTGAGGAAAGCAATTCAAGGATTGATTGAAGAAGGAAAGTTAGAGCACCCCAGCGGCCCCAATACACTCGAAAATCTGTTCCCCAGAAACAATGATCGAGAAGCTTGGACTAACCCCTCGTATCTTAGAGTCTAGCTTCGAAAAACATCCAGAGTCTGTTGTTTTAAGTTCGAGTCTCTCGAGTCGTCTGACAGCCTTATGCCTAAAGATTATGCGTTCGTAGCAAACACTGTATTCCCTTATGCTTTGAATAAAAAAACTCGATCTTTCTGAGTATCCTCTCATCGCCACTTTAACAAATGATAAATTAACTAATCAAAACAGTTAATAATGATTCACTTGATAAAGATGCAGACACATTAAAATGAACAATACATTAAGCAAATCTTCAAGCATGTTGTCAAATGAGAGGAAAGTCGGGCCCAAGCTGCCGAGAAGGTTCTAACCAAAGTGAATTTGGGGACTGCTGAAGAGCCTACAGAGATACAAATCAGAGAATTCTCCATCGATACTTCGCCTAAAGAATATCGAGTCTTCTTCTCCCCCCTCTACACTCTAAAAAAACACAAAAAAATCATACAATCAAACCTCATATGTTCTAGTACTTTTCTCATTCAATCAAGTCCTCCTCGGACATTGTAATTAAGTCTTCAATTTTCCATATGCAAGTTTTCTTTCTTTTCTTGCTAGACTTGAGACATTATTTTGCACCCCACATTACATTTAATGAAAAGGTTTTGCTCTATATGATCACTTACATTGCTCAACAAATAATTCCCAGAAGGATTAATGCTTTGATTAATTGGTGCAAGAAAGTCAATCAATAGCTCCCCATACCCCATACAAAGGCATCCATCAAGCCATACACTTTCCACAATTACATACCTACCATCACCTTGACCAAGTCAACGACGGCAGCGATATCATTAAATGATTGCTCTCATGTCAACAACAAGCTAGGGGCTTTTCCTTCCCCCTCATGAGCATCAAGCAAGTTTAAGCAGGGGCTTCAAAAAAAAGAGAAAAAGAAAAAAAGATCCAAGGACCCAGTACCGCTCGTCAGAAGCTCAATAGAAGAAGGCAAAGGCAAAAGCGCATCATAAGTCCTTGATCCATATTCAAATTCTTTCTCTTCCCATGAGAGCAACAATCAA
Organism: Adenophora triphylla var. japonica; assembly: GCA_022495995.1. Lineage (NCBI taxonomy): Eukaryota > Viridiplantae > Streptophyta > Magnoliopsida > Asterales > Campanulaceae > Adenophora > Adenophora triphylla. The sequence continues at coordinate 231,472 of JAFEMH010003502.1, forward strand.
GAAGCAATGGAATCATTGAAGTCGCCGTCAAATACGACTTGTCAATGAATCACCTCAAGGCCCGTGCCTCATCATCCAACTTGCTGTCCGAGCCTTTACGCCAAAGGTCGCACAAATATTCATGCCTTTGCCTCAAAGACAAACACGGTTCGACCCCGAACTACGTCGACCTGATCTCCTTGTCTTAAGGGGAAAGTAGGCAACCAGAAATGGTCCGGTTATAAACACATACAAATCCACAATCCCGGTCTCATCAATGACCTCTCCTATACACAAACCTTCTTTCACACCAGACCAAATTTGATCCTTGATACCGGTTGACTTTGTCCTCATGATTAATCAAGCATATCAAGCTTTATTGTTGAATAACCCGAACATCAACAAAGGGTTTTAAGCAAACATGTGATCATTGCGAACAAATCAAGTTTTCAGATGTTTCGACAAGTCTTTTTTTTTCTACAGAATAAGAAAAATAAAGCTAAACACTGATTCTCTGTCAGCAAGGTCTTCCATACACTTCTACAAGCTTTTCAGTGCTCATACTCTCTCAAAAGAGTCAAACCCAAAAGCATGTTTTTTGTGCCTACATCAAATGAGGCATTCATACAAAAAGGGACCCATTCCCACCTTTATATGCCCTTGCGATGTACATTACAAGTCATTTCTCTCAAAAAAAAGAGGGTCAAACTATGGAGACCTGAGCGCCTCAAGGGGAACGTAGGCAGCCTTCATTGGTTCGGTCTAAAAGCATACACAAAAATCCAAAAATTGGATGGCATCAAGGCTAAGACAAGAAGCAAGCAAGAGATTTTGCATCTCGACAAAGCTTTAAAAGTAAATCACAAATCATCACAGTTAAAACACTTTTTGATGAGTTCAAGCACGGTCTACTCCTAAACTCACAACATGCTAAAAGACAACTTAAAACATTTAACAATTAATGTGTCTGCAAATGACAATGAATGGATACTTAGAGTTTCAAAAGATTATTCTGCGCCACTTGCGGTTGTCCCTTTGCCATTCTTCCCATTCTTCCCTCGTCCCCGTCGGGTCTTCTTTCGTTCCACGGGAACTATCTCTGTCTCCCTCATTTCGAGAACAAGAGTCCTCCCCGTCAAGTCAAGCAACTCAGTCGCTCTCAGAGCCTCGGCTCGGATCTCCTCCCTACGAGTCTACAAAAGTAGACCTCTCTCCGCAGTCTGTCAACTTTAATCTCGTAGTTAAAAAAAGTGTCTCCCGTGATATCTGGAGGGTTAACCCAAGCTTCTGCACTCCTAAGGTCGTAGCTGAAATGGCAACCTTGCCCCGAATCACCTCGTACCTGCTCCTCAGTATCATCTGAGCCTGTCCAAGATGCTGCTCATACCAGTCCAAATGCTCAGTAGAAAAAATGATACTTTCCCTGCCTCCGAGAAAGACCCCAAGAGGAAAAGCAGCAAACTTCCATATCTCCAGAAATAGAAGGAAAGCAGATAGGTCCGCCATGGAGAAAGGAGCTACCATCATAGTAGCAATGTCTTTCCAACCCAGCAAAGGCTCCTGCCTCATCCCAAAATGCCTGGAAATAAGGAACGAGATGTTGATGGACGTGGTTTTACCTATCCAAAAGATATGTTCCTAAGCTTAGTTTCTGCTCAAAACCTTGGGAATTTGATATGTTTGTTAGTGTTTTGATAGTTCAGGGGTTAAAGTGCAATAATAATGAAAATAGAGGATTCGAGCTTGTTTTGGAAGTTTAGGGACCAAATTGCAATTATGGAAAATATGGGGCTAAACTGAAATTATGAAGTTCAGGGGCCAAAGTGAAAATATGGATAGTTCAAGGACTAAAGTGAAAGTCTGAAAAGTATAGTGACTAAAGTGCGACTGTGCCATTGTTGTGAAACGAATCCAAGGGATTACACAAAATGGGCCAAGGCAGGCAAGGCAAGGCTGGCCAAGGCTAGGCAGTGGCCCTAACATTAAAAGGAAGTGGCCGGCCAATGAGAAGGAAAATGGGGCCAAAGATGGGCAGTGGCCGGCCAAAGCATTTGCTATCCCAGGAAGCTGTCTTGCTTTTGGAGCGACCGCGCTGCTGAAGGGGGTGAACGCCCCATTTTTCCAGTAACTGCGAGCGACCGCGCCGGCCAAACAAGGGTGATTGTGCCATCAAGGCCCCAGGCGAATTGCGTAGGGATCCCAAGCGGATTGTGCACGGATTGGAGAGAATAAAGGCCATTTGGGCCGGATTGAACAAGAACTGGGCCTGGTTTTGGGTTGGTTGGCACGACTGTTGCCCACGCTTCATCAACCTAGGTTTTTAAAAATGAGGATTTGGTTTTTGCAAGGGTAGACTGGATTGTCCAGAGAACGGGATGAAGAATAGCAACCTTTGTATTTTTATTAAGATTCGAGTCCAGGTTTCGTTTATTTATTTTAATTTTGTAATTTTTATTATGATTCGAGTCCAAGTTTCGTTTATTTATTTTAATTTTGTATTCACACAGGTCTCTGTGGTTCGACCCTTACTTTTATACACTGCTATTTCGGTACTTGTATACTTGCAAGGTTTTTATTACATGTGAGATTTTCTCCATCAAGTTTTTGATGCTGTTGCCGGGAACTTGTTGTGAATTACAAGTTAATTTTGTTAGTGTATTGTAAATAATTTTCTTTTCTTATTTTCTTTGTGGTGTAAATAGTTTTCTTTCATTATTTCTTTTTTTAGTTGCATAAAATTAAGGTGAGAGATATTCTTTGAGGATGTATGGAATGAACACCTATAATGTGCATTGTGCTAACTGTGGTGATTATTATCATACTAGTATTAATTGTCCGTCTAGGGCATATTTTTCTGAGTATTCTCCACAGGTACAAGAGATAAGTTCGTTCCAGCCATGATAACAACAATATAATTATTCCCCCAATTGTTATATACAAGGGTGGGAAAACCATTCAAACCATGCATGGAATAGTTATGAGCCACATTCTTATGAGCCCCCGCAACCTAAAATGCAATCATGGCAGGAGGCTTTGATAAGAATGCAGGAGGAAAATCTTCAACAATGACAGCAACAAACTACAATTTAAATAGGCTCGAAGAACAAATAAGTAAGATGGTAGAGGTTGCAAGGGGGGGGGGCAAGATACAAGTTCGATCCCTCCGAAACAATATGAATGGGATGATGATTCCAATATTGATGAACTTCCAACTCTCTCTCTCTGTCTGCTGCTAGTGATAATGTGGTTGTTGTTGGTGATGAATACCACCACGTCCTCACAATTTCATCTCAGGACACCACCACGTCCCTAAAGATTTCAGCAAGTTCAGAGATGCCCCACAAACCATCTTTTAGTAAGATTACATATCTTTTAGTAAGATTACCTATCTATTAGTAAGATTACCTATCTTTTAGTAAGATTACCTATCTTTTAGTAATATTAGCCATCTTTTAGTAAGATTACCCATCTTTTAGTAAGATTGCCTACCTTTTCGTAAGAATATCCATCTTTTAGTAAGATTACAAATCTTTTCGTAAGATTAGCCATCTTAGGTAGACCCCTTCAAACAGTTACACTTAGGTCCAGACACCTTAGAATAGTCTCAACTTAGGTTCACACTCCTGAACTAAGCCTCAATTTAAGTATAGACGCCTTCACACAAATCTAACTCAGGACACCACCACGTCCTTATACACTCACAACCTCACCTCAGGACACCAAAACGTCCACCGCACCTTAGGGCACCAACACGTCCTCACATCTGACCTTAGCGGTCACCTTCGGACACCACCACTTCCGCGGTCGATGACCAACACGGTCATCTTCCTTTGCCCGACGAACAGTCCAGATTGGGATTCTTATTTTTATCTACGACCCCACTTCCTTCATAAGTGACATCGCCGAGGGGCTTCTGTAAGTACTCTCCATCCAAACATACGGAAAAAACCAAGGGCAAACTTCCGGAGGTCATAACTCCTTCATACGAACTCCAATTGAGACGTGTCATATATGGTTGGAAAGCTCTCGACGAGAACTAGCTTGCAATTACAAAAAAATAATAAAATAGTTAGCCTGCAGAAGTTTCCGCGCAGACACTTTTGCAGGGTGAAAATCATAATTGCAAAATCCTCTTAAAGTCCACCAGATTCCCTCAAATCCCGGAAAACAAAAAAAATTGGGATTGCAAAAGTGTCTGCGCTGACTACTTTGAATATTTTTGGGGCCTATAAATAGAGGGCTACCCCTCTCATATTTTTCACACCTCCTTTCTCTCCTCCCTCCCCCAGATAGCTGGGAACATTCTAAGGCGTCTCGAGCCCCTACGGCCCTTCTTGAGGCCTCCCGAGCTGCCCTGAGGCACTCCAAAGCCCTCCCGAAGCCCTGCCGGCCATCTCGAGATGCTCTCAACCCATCCCGAGGTGCTCCCGAAGCATCCCGAAGCCCTATCGTACCATCTCGAGCCATTCTGAAGCATCCCGAGCCATTCCGGAGCATCTCGAAGTCCTGTTGGTACATCCCGAGCAATCCTGTGGCACGCCGAACCTCTGCCCAAATCCACCTAGCAATCCTGAGGCACGCCGAACCTCTGCCCGAATCAGCCTAGCAATACCAAGGCACGTCGAACCTCTGCTCGAATCCACCTATCAATCTCGAGGCACGCCGAACCTCTGCCTGAATCCACCTAGCAATCCCGAGGCACGCCGAACCTCTGACTGAATCCACCTAGCAATCCCGAGGCATGCCGAACCTCTGGCCGAATCCACCTAACAATTCCGAGGCACGCTGAACCTCTACCCGAATACACACTGCTAATCTGAGGCACGCCGAACCTCTGCCCGCACACACCTAGCCACCCCAAGGCACGCCGGAACTCTATCCGCAGACACCGGTACATCCCGAAGGTAATCTCGGTCCATCCTAGAATACTATTCACACTCAATCAACACATTCCCCAGTGGAAGATAGACACGAACCAACATTAGTAAGGCCTCCTTCCCAACCTATTTCAATTAATTTCAATACTTAAATACATAGCATACAATGTAGACATCATGTTCAGCATGCATTTTTAAAAGCACACACACACAACTTTTAAAGAAAGAGGGGTATCGAAAGACTCGTGTATACGAGGCGACTTGGGTGAGCTCTACTTTTCTCTTCCCGAGGCGTAACCTGACCTCCGAACTCAAAATCTCATCACATAACAACACTAAACATTGCCTTTACTCAATGTTTTTGGCTATATCAAAAAAGGTGCGGCGACTCTACATAAAATGCAGTGACACCTCCCGACATTATAGCGAGATGTCTGGCCCGCGCACGCGGATCGGGTAATTTCAGATACTTCCCCAAGAAGATCTCGTTAATTTGATCCCAAGTTGAGCAATTCTCCGCTTTTACATTGAGGAACCACCTTCCGTGGATTTGAGGGAGTGTTAGAAGTGATCCACCATTTATTGTGGGGTGGCTCATTTGGCTCTCATACCTAAGACGTAGTTATTGATATGAGTCTTTGGGCATTCTGTCCCATCGAACTTCTCCATTTTTGGCATTCTGAACTTTGGGGGAAGAGGAACCCCCTTGCTAGGATCTGTGGGCATAAGGGAGTCCTTCCAAGAGTGGGCCAGTTTCCCTTGCATATCCTTCATTTGTTTGACCAACCAATCCATGTGAGGGTCAGAAGGCAGAGAAAAGTTTCCATTTTCTAGGATGGAAACCGAAGACGGAGGTGGATTGGTGGACGGAATTGCCACTTGGGAATCTTGGGGAGGTAGTTAAGTGTATACCAACCCGTACCCTTGATTGTTGAGATTGGAGCCAAAGGCGTGATTGCCCGGACCACCATGGGTTGTGTTTGGGAGTTGGGGGAATGTTTCATTAGCCCAAAGTGGCAGTCCAGCGGGGGGCAGGTTTGAAATGTCAGGATATCCGCTTGGGATGTCTGTCCCTGGCAGACATTGGGATTTCAGATTATGGCTGTGAGGCTCATATAGAGGCAAATGATTGAATCCCAGGGGATATCGAGATACATTGGGATCTGGGGGGAGCGGGCCCATGTGTGTGCTCGTGATATTGAGCTTGTGGAGCAGAGCCGGGAAATGGATTATGCTGAGGCAGGCAGATCGGAGTTGCTTGACTGAGGCTCGAGTGAAGCTTTGAGCGGGAGCTACTTTGCATTGCCGTATTTTTGTAGCTTGGTGGAGGAGGGACCTGCTGATAGCTTTGGAAAACCGGGGGAACATGCATTTCTTCGTCTTCTATGAGAACGAAGGTTCCATCAGGTTGGGGAACGACGATAGCTCCACGACGACGCATGGTGTCTATGATCCAGGCTTGCTGCTCTATTGGCGCTTCTTCAGGGTTTCCTTCACTGTTATTTGTCAACCCTGCCATGAGAGAGTAACGGACTGTTCGGACTGCTGAAACGGATGGGCTGTCGGACCTTGCGACTTCGATACTGAAGAGATGGCTCCCGGGGACTCTCAACCAATCTCGGTTCGCTGGAGGGGGTGAAAGGTTGGGTTTAGACTCAAGAGGCCTTTTTGGATGAAGGGTGAAAGCTCATGAGACATGCAGTTTCCCTTCTCTTTTTTTCTTATTTATGTTTTTTTTTTATTTACGTAAAATGAGTTTTCTCAGAATCCTAAATGGGTTGAAAAAGATTGCTCTTCTTTTCCGCAACTATTCTAGATCCTGGGTCAGTGGAAACCATCACTGCGGCTATAAGCCCCTCATTTTCCACATGTATTTCAACCTCCCAGGGTGGACAGCCCCGGGCGAGGGTCCTATAGGGCAAGCGGTTTCCACCGGCTAAAAGAAAAACGAACCTAAGGATCGAGCCTGTCATGTTCATTTTAATGCGTCTGCCATGTGAATAGTGAACAACGCCAGTATCTAAAGTCAAGATCGAGTCAAGAGTTCAGCATGACCTCTATTTACCATGCTTGCGCGAGGGATCTATGACGTTAGGTTTTGGCTAGGTCATATTATCATGGATGACACATTAAAGGCTTGATGACATGGTGTCATGTGGGCATGGACGTATATCCGGTATGGATCATTGTCTGGGTGTAGCTTTGGAAATCAAGATCGGGTCAAGATTTTAGCATGACCTTTCATCGTTTTGCTTGCGCAAGATATCTTGATTTCTGGGCTTTGACTCAGATAATGGCCGACAGGGATATATATCTAGGCTTTATGACACGGACTGGATCAAAAACCAACCGGGTCTTGGACAGAGTGTGACTCAATAGTGCATGGTTTACACTGGCTAGGATGGGAAGTTTGGAATGATTTCGTGCACACTCGAAAGGCGTAGGAAGGCCAATCGAATGGCAACAGAGACAACTCCGGGTTTGGGGTTGTAGTGTGCAGTGTACAGGATAATAGTGAGCGTAGTGTGCGGTCACTAAAATTCTTTTTCTGAGTAAAACAGAAAGTTTTTGTAGAATGTATTTTAAAATTATTTACACAGATGTATTATGATGCATTTTTTTTTTGAATAAGCAAAAAAAAGTAAAGCACATCCACACACACAATAGTTAAAGAAAGGGTAAAATGAAAGTTTGACCCTCAACATTGTTTTAAAAAAATCTTTTTTTATTTTAAAAGTTTTTTTTAAACAAAAGTCCCCAGCAAAGTCGCCAACTGAAATTACCTGATCCTTGGCCGGACCGGACATCTCACGCTGTGCGGTCGTGCTGCGTTTTCCTAGAGTCGTCACGCCGTTTTGATATAGCCCAAAACATTGAGAAAAGGCTTTGTTAGTTTGTTTTGTTGTGTGATGAGATTTTGAGTTCGGAGGTCATGTTACGCCTCGGGAAGAGATAGTTGAGCTCACCCGAGTCGCCTCGTAAACACGAGTCTTTTGATACCCTTCTTTCTTTAAATGTTGTCTGTATGTGTACTATTTTAAAAATGCATTTTGAAAAGGATGTCTACATTGTAGACTATGTATTTAAAAGAAATATTTAAATATTGAAAGTAATTAAATGAGATTTGGAAGGAGGCCTTACCAATGTTGGTTCGTGTCTATCTTCTGCGGGGGAATGTGTTTGATTGAGACGTCATGGGTCGATCGGAACGGACCGGGATGAACCGGGATTGCCTCGGGATGGACCAGTGTGTGCCTGCAGAGCTTCGGGATGTTTCGGGATGGATCGGTGTGTGCCGGCAGAGCTTCGGGATGCTTTGGGATGGACCGGTGTGTGCCGGCAGAGCTTCGGGATGGACCGGTGTGTGCCGACAGAGCTTCGGGATGGACCGGTGTGTGCCGGCAGAGCTTTGGATGCTTCGGGATGCCTCGGGATGGATCGGCAGGGCTTCGAGATGCTTCGGGAGCCCCTCGGGAATGCCTCGAAAAGGCTCGAGATGCCTCGGGATGGATCGACAGGGCTTCGGGATGCTTCGGAATGCCTCCAGATTGACCAGCAGGGCATCGAGATGCTCAGGAGTGCCTCGGGATGGCTCGGGAGCGCCTCGGGGCTTCAGAGCGCCTCGGGATGCCGAAAAGGCTTAGACTTTTCTCTCTCTCTCTCCCTCCACCAGCCTTCGAACCCTGAACCATAGGCTAGGAAGAAACATTTTCTTCACCAATAGGCCAAGGTTCGGCCGGTGGAAAGGCTTAGACTTGTGCCTGAAGGCTGGGGGAGAGAGAAGGGAGGTGTGCAGAAAATGAGAGGGGGAGCCCTCTATTTATAGGCTCCGAAAAATTGCAATATGGTCCATATGGACTTTTATTTTATTACTGAATTTTTTGGTTTTCCTGGATTTTAGGGAATATTGTGGACTTTTGGGAGATTTGGGGGATTTTTGCGTGTTGAGCAAATTGGTCTGTCCGGACAATCTTTCATTGCAAAGTGGTCCATACGGACATCATTGCAAGCTATTTCTCGTCGAGAGCTTTCCAACCATATATGGCACGTCTCAATCGGAGTCCGTATGAAGGAGTTATGACCTCAGAAAGTTCGCCCTTGATTTTTTTTCGTATGCTCGGATGGAAAGCGGTCCAGATTGGGGTACTTACAGCCACCACTACAACGGAAAAGGGGTTTATGTGAAGGGTCTGATTCTTCTATTGAGACAATCAAGACATATCGTGAATGGCTCTTTAGCGTTAACCTTCCCCTCATTTAAAAAATGTCAACTAACCCCCTTAAAATTATGGGGGTCAAATTTGATGGAAAAGACCAAAATAGCCCTTAAGTAAGTCACGTGAGCGGCACATGTTATGCTTATCGTTAGATTTTAACGATTCATCCAAAATTACACCTGATTGCAACAAAAAGACAAACTCAATAACGAACTTGTAACAAATGCAAATTTGATAACCAATTGAAACAACTCGACAAACTCAGGTAACTAAAATGCAATTTACCCCAAAACATTTATAGAGAGACAGAAGAGAGAGAGAGAGAGAGAGAGAGAGCTTCCATTGTAAATGGTGGGAGGGAGTATATATAGCCCAGTAGTGGAGAATCATTATCAAGATCCTTTACATGTGTCACGCCGTGGTTGGTGGGATACCAAGTAGGAGATTTCGTCCGGATAAGATCAAGGTAAGAAGCTAGAAAGGTGGCATGTTCCTTGCTTGGAGATATAAACATGCTGTGAGAAACGAGATACGAGATCCGAGAACCAGGATGCTAGAGGCAAGAAACAAGATACAAGATGCGAGAACCATGCCCTTGACGAGATGCAAGAAATAGGCTCTTGATGATATGTGAAAACCATGCCCTTGACGAGATGCGAGAACCATGACCTTGACGAGATCCTCGTGAAATAGGGGCCCATAAGTGATTCTAGATGGATCATATTTGGGATTGGGCAGGGTAAAGATTTATGGGGCATAATATTTTGTTATAGGCACATTAGAAGCCCCCGACTTCTTAGCTCGATTATTCATGATCGAGCCGAGGAGGAAATAATACATATAATCTAACTATAGAACTGAAAATGCTTGATCTTGTTTTTTAAAAAAAATTCACTCTAGTCGATCAGCGGAGCACGATTCAGATGAGCGAGATGTTTGACACATCGAGTTGACACAGCTCAATTTTTGAACTATAAAGTTGCTCTCCATGTTCCATGTGATTTCAAGATTGCAAAATGGCATGATGCCCATAAGACATGGTGACTGATATGCAAGATGTACTAATAAGAGTTGGTCCTTGGAGAAGGTGGTGATTTTAACTGGCTCTCTTTTAGCTGATGGTTATAAACCATAGCCTGCTGCTACGTAAGTGATTGACGTTTTCCTTTTCACTTTTAGTGTATCACGCCGGGTCATTCGATCCAAGATTGATTTCGTGGGAAACTGTTAGTATTATGCGCTAGGCCTATAGTTGATAGACTTATGTGTTGACATTATTTATTATTATATGAGAAGTCTATCATTTGATTATTATATGTTTTCCATATTTGTCTGTAATAATCTCCGTCCCTAATTATTAAGAGAATAATTAGTATAAATGTTAATGGATAATCATATGATGATTTTATGCATAGAGATGCACATTAAATTTATGGGTACTTGTTAGAGAACAAGTGACTGGACTTGACCCGCATGAGATTTATGTCATGGTCAAATGTCATAATTAAATCTCATAAGATCACTTCATTTAGTCCCTAGACCTGAGATTATCATGACCTTACATATGATGAAAGTCATGTTTGATTTTAGTCAAACGATATCTTAACACGATATTTATAAAGGCTAATTTTGGCATGATCGGATTCATGATGGGAAGGATGATAAGTCAAGATGGAATTTGTCCCTCGAAAGAGAGATATTTTGCTTGGGCCCCTCGATGAGTGATAATGATGGAAGTGTATGGCCATACCCCAATGCGATTGGATTATCATTATACTCAGAATCAAGAAAGTATTGAACAAAGACAAGTTGACGAGGACCATGACTTGTGTTCAATATAACATCGTGATACAAAGGGAGAAATGGAAGTGTACCATTGGAAACGTGAATTCTTACGTTATATTATTTGGGTAGACATAATGGCTTGCTAGAGTCCGCTTATGTCTTATGAGAGTCGATATGATCGAGCTCATTGCCAACATAATGTAATCCTATTGGGTCACACACAACTAGAATGGATTGAATAAACCAGAGGAAGAATGATTAAGAGAAACCTGATGTGACTTGATGTATCGCGCGACAGAACTAGTCCATGGGACTCGTCTGGTCATGCGACACTTTAAGACCATAAAGGTTATTTCGGACTGGTTTCCTAATTTGAATAGGAAACAAATATTGATGCTAAAGTAGTATAAATATAACAGTCTGTCAGCCCTAAAAAGCTAGCCGAAATTCTGAAAAGAAATTCACAACATATACTCTCAATATTCTTCATAGGTTTAAGAGATCTAGCAATCTTCAAGAAGCTTTTATTGGTTCATTCAAAGGTGTGGATACCGAAAGAGGGTCTTCGCTCGTTCATCGATCAAGGCCTAGAGTTCAAGCAATCTGAAGAACGAAGTTTGTGATTCTAAATCACAAAATCAAATCATTCAATAGCTCAAGAACGGAAAGCGTTCAAGGTTGGTTATTTCTATCTCATAGGTTTCAATTCAAATTGTATAGAACGGATCCTAGGATCTTGGTTTTGTGTTAATTAGATGCTTAATTCCGCTGCGCATGGACCCATAAAACCCAACAGTGGTATCAGAGCCCCGTTCGTATCATTAAGTTTGAATTAACATACTAGAAAAGTAATATAAAACGTTTATAAGTTCTTTTGCATGTTATGTATGCGATAGATTGATTGTTTTTGAAACAATATGCCTAAATCGTGTTCTATTGATATTGAATTAAATCTGTTAAAAGTCGTTTGCATGATTTAATTGCTCTGTGATTTAGAATTGATTGAATTATGCAAATCTGCATCTGGCTTCATGGTGTCACGCGACATAGTAGGTCTATGTCATGCGACAGATCATGGCTGATGGCCTCTCTAGGTCGTGCGACAGATCAGGACTCTGGGAGTCTCTGTCATGCGACAAATCAAGCCCAATTTGGGCAGAATCAGCTTGTTGAACAATCTTGTTAATCTGTGAATGTGTTTACAATCTGATATGTTTATGTATTAATCTGAATGCTATAAATTTATGGAAATCAATTTTATAGGGCTATGCTAGATTAATTCATTGATTATGCATGCTTAGTTAATTAAAATATGATTTTATTAATTGTTGCGATGCATGAATTATGTGCTCTTATGTATTAAGAATTTTAGATGTTTAGTTGAAACATTGTATTATGATTTCCTAAATGTTTAGATTGAAACATTAAGATTTTGGTTTATGATTGTTTATAGAAACAAGTCATATTAACGCAAAGTCTAAAAGGAAATTGATTGTTTATAAAAGGTATTGATTATGTTGCAAAATCAGAGCTGATTTTTGATTGTGCATGTCTAGGAAAGTTCTGTCGAAGGAGAGATTTGGTACTTAAGTAGTCCTCGCGGCTCACCTATCTTCCTGGGAACTTACCTGGTGCACAGTTATGACTATCTTTGCTGATATGCTTATAATCTACTTTAAAGAACCTTCATTTAACTTTTAAGTTCTTTATGCCAATTCATGATTAAAACACTTTAGACCATTCAGATAGTTTTGGGTGGGCTTGCCATAGCAAGGTACTTTGATTCTATTCGAATGCGAGCAAGATGAGGAAATGGTGGTTCCTATATGTTTAAAGTGAATGAACTTAATTGGGTTATCAAAATGGTTTTTGGACCCAAGGCATAAGATGAGATTGAAATATGCCTAGACATATGATGTCTTGAATAAATCTCATAAAAGATCTAAGAGTCATATATGTGATATGATTGATGTTTCTACCTAATTAATTTAGTTTTGAGTGGTTTGCCATAGCAAACTTGAAATTAAATTAAAGTTGGATCTTAGCCCATTAAATATATATTATGCTTATTTGCATTGGAAGGTGTATAATTTAGTGGGAGCATTCTATGTAAATGCATTATACTTCTCATATGATATGTTTACTTATATGTGATCATATTTTATGTATATCTTTTTGTAGAATAAATGGCATCAAACAATAATCATCTGTCACTGCGATCTCTCCTTGAGAAGGAGAAGTTGGAAGAGAATGGTACAAACTATATGGATTGGATCCGTAGCGTGAGAATTGTTCTCAGGCAAGAAGAAAAACTGTACGTTCTCGAGGAACCTATTCCACCTGAACCTGCTGCCAATGCTACTAGGGCAGTGAAGGATCAACATCTGAAGCACAAGCGTGACTCTATAGATGTTGGATGCCTCATGCTCTCCGCCATGTGCAAGAACCCTCAGAAGGATCTTGAGCACTTGGGGACAGTTGATCTAAACAATCGACTGATGGAAATGTTCCAAGTTCTAGCTAGGCAAGAAAGGTACAACACAGTTAAGGTCTTGACCTCATGCAAGATGAGTTAAGGACAAGCTGTTGGTCCCCATGCTCTTAAGTTGAAGGGCCACATTGAGCATCTTGAAAGGCTCAGTTTTCCAATTAGCCAAGAGTTGGCTATCGACATAATATTGAATTCATTGCCCAAAAGTTTTAGTAATTTTATAATGCACTATAACATGGGTGGAATGAATAAAAACCTTTCCGAGTTAGTTCAAATTTTGAACACTGCGGAAACCAATGTTGTCGAGAAGAAAACCGATCAAGTGCTGATGGTTAATAAGGGGAAGGGTTTCAAGGGTAAGGGAAAGGCAAAGGTTGCTAATCCTAAGGCAAATGTTGTCAAACCCAAAGAGGCTTCCAAGCCTAAAGAGGCTAAGCCCAAGTCTCAAGAGGACACAGTCTGCTTCCATTGTAATGAGATTGGACATTGGAGGAGAAACTGCACAAAATACAAGGAAGCACTGAAGAAGAGCAAAGGAGTTGCTTCAACTTCAGGTATCTTTGTTATAGATATATTCCTATCTACTTCTAGTTCTTGGGTATTGGATACCGGATGTGGAACTCACATTTGTCTAAATATGCAGGGTCTAAAGAACAGAAGGATGCTTAAGGAAGGTGAAGTGGACCTACGTGTGGGGAATGGAGCAAGAGTTGCTGCATTAGCCATATGAACTTATGAAGTTACTTTACCTAGTGGACTAATACTTGTTTTGAACAATTGTTATTACGTTCCAGCTTTAAGTAGGAATATTATTTCTATTTCATGTTTGGATAATGAAGGTTTTAATTTTCTTATATGTGATAAGAAGTTTTCCATTTACAAGAGTGATATGCATTATTGTACTGCTATTTCATTCAATGGCCTTTATATCCTTGATGTTGAAAATCATGATAATGATATCTATAACATTAACAATAAATCTAAACCCAATGATGTAAACCACACTTACTTATGGCATTGTCGTCTTGGCCATATAAATGAGAAACGCATTTCTAAACTCCACAAAGATGGATTTTTAGACTCACATGATTATGAATCATATGAGACATGCGAGTCTTGTTTACTTGGCAAGATGACCAAGGACCCATTTACCAAAACTGGTGAAAGGGCGAGCGACTTATTAGGACTCATACATACCGATGTATGTGGGCCTATGAGTAGCGATGCTAGGGGAGGATTTCGGTAACATTCACTGATGATTATAGTAGATTTGGATATGTTTATCTAATGAAACATAAAAGTGAATCATTTGAGATATTTAGAATATTTCAAAATGAGGTGCAAAATCAACTTGGCAAAACTATTAAAGTACTTCGATCCGATCGAGGTGGTGAATATTTGAGCCAAGAATTTGACAGTCATCTTAAGAGTTGTGGAATCGTTTCAGAACTCTCTCCACCCGAAACACCATAATGGAATGGTGTGTCTGAGAGGAGGAATAGAACCTTGTTGAACATGGTTCGTTCTATGATGAGTCAAGTTGAGCTTCCTTTATCCTTTTGGGGACATGCACTAGAAACTGCTGCTTTCACTATAAACAGAGTTCCTACCAAATCGGTTCAAAAGACCCCATATGAGATGTGGCATGGTGTAGCGTTGTGAAGGATTTTTGAGTCGCCACCTATATTATTTGTTTGGAAAACATAGAAAAACCATTTTTTGAAAGAGATTTGGGTTCGGGGCTTAGGTAATGAAATGGGAAGGTCAAGGAGCACCCATTCCACTCAATCTGGAGATTGGTCTTGCTAAATAAAAGAGAGGTTTTCGAAAAAGAAAAGGATTTCAAATAAAAATAAATAAAGATCCATTTAATGGTGTTAAACGGAATGTAGGATCGATTGCTTCGAGACCATCTCCATGATTTAGGGAGGCTCTAGGCCGATCCTAGATTCTATGGATTTATACCACTCTAATAATCAATTAGAAAGGAATTTAGGGGTTACCTTGCGTGAGGTGATTCGGGCAGAGTTTCGACTCAAGTTTATAATCGAATCTTGACATGGACAGAGCTTCACCTCAGTCCTTGACTCGGATCTTGATGTTTGCTTATCAACAAGGTTGACAAACAAACTTTGAGGTGATTTTAGAGGTGATTTCACAGAAATCTTTCAGGGAGAGAAACCAGTAAAATGTGTGGGATCGTGTTCCTTTGAACCTTGGAAGTCACCAAGTATTTATAGGTTTTGGGGAGGTAGAGGTGGAGAGATAAAACACTCCTAGGAAGGTTCCAGACTCCAAAATCATTGGTTGGCCGGATGGATAAAGTTTTATCCCGAAAAGAGGTTGAAATCGACGAGGAAACTGTCATCTGCATGCTGCAGAATGACAATATCTTGCGCGAGACACGCCATTCCGCGCGGGATATTGTGGTCTGTGGACAGTTCTGTCCTTTCCCCGTTATCTCGTAGGTGGTTAGTCAAAACTTAACGAAACATGATGAAATGGTGGATTTCTACTTCTTGACTCAAAGCGAGACTTAGAGTGGTATAAATTTGATCCGATGTGTTCAGAATGGGGTGTCTACAGAGCCCCTCGTCGACAAGTCTTATGAAAGAAGTCATGTCGACGATAGAAAAGACATCATTCTGAACATCGGGATGGTCGGGCCGCACGGCTTCCTACGTATCTCTATCAGAGAATTAGACCATAACGTAGTTCGACTCCAAAACACGAAAAGGCTGCTTTAGGTATTTTTAAAATTATTTTGAAAATCGAGGAGATTTTGTTTTGGAAAGGTAAATTCATACTGAGAAATCAAATCAAGACCCAATTCTGAATATACCTGCCTGTCTGAAGATTCGCCTGTATGGGCTCCGAACCTGTGAGGAAATGTGTTAGAAAACAAAGGCTCACCTGTCCGGTCCTTTGAGTCCTGTCGGTTTTTGTGACGATTCGCCTGTCTGGGTTTCGAATCGGGCTTTTTGTTGTTGAGGATGACGATTCACCTGTTTGGGCATTGAATCGGGCTTTTGATTTGATGATCCACCTGTCTAGGCGTTGGATTGGGCTTTTGTGATGACGATCCACCTGTCTGGGTGTTGGTCCGGGCTTATGATTTGACGATCCACCTGTCTGGGCGTTGGATCGGGCTTTTGTGATGACGATCCACCTGTCTGAGCGTTGGATCGGGCTTTTGTGATGACGATCCACCTGTCTGAGCATTGGATCGGGCTTTTGTGATGACGATCCACCTGTCTGGGCATTGGACCGGGCTTTTCTTTTGATGATTCACCTTTCTGGGCTCTGAATCATGTGGACTGAGTTAATTTTTGGATTAATTAGTTTTCGGGTGACTGGTGCCATACTGGGCGATCGTGCGTATGTCACGTTTGGCTCGTTCCGTGACTTGCGGTGCCGATTTTTCCACGTTTCCTTGCTAGTGTATCATTTCCAAGGGTAAATGTGTCAAAATTTTGAATTTTGACATTGCGTAGATGCTTATTATCGAGGACAATTTTGTCAATTTCCAGAAGGCATATCTCGCGCGAGATAAGATATACCGTGCGGGATATCCACTGTCGAGGCAATATATAACAGCAGTTGCTATTTTAATTTGAATCATCTCTTTTCAAATTCTCCCCCTAGCTCAAGCAGAGGCGATTTTCTCTTCAAATTTTCGTGAGTTGCTTGTTGATTCCTCCCTCCAAACAGCTCTCAATCCTTCCTCTCTCCAAAATCAATGGCTCAAGAGAGAAAGAATCCGATTTTGGGGAGTTACTTTCTTGGGAAAGATTATCCTCGCGACGACCTCACCTTTGATAGAGACGCGCATATCTCCACCGCTGTTCGGGAGGGTTTGGTAAGAGCTTCTCTCTCAATTCTTGTTTCTTATATTGCATTGCATTCGAATTCATGCTTCTTGAATCCCAATTTCATCAATGGCCATTTTTCTTTGCTTTTTGTCTAGAATTTGGTTCTATCTTGCATGCTTCGTTTTCTGTTGAATTTGTTGGATGTTTGTTGTTGCATTGTGTGCGTATGAGTCCCATACATATCATGGATTGTAGGAGGGGTTGATTCGGGTCATCAATTGCATCTTTGGGCAAGCTTTTCTTGTGTGCACGCCAAGTGTTCGATGAAATGCCTCAATGAGAATTTTCTTCTATTCCTTTGAATTTATGACATGGAATGATTTCTAACATTGCCCTTTTTTGCTTTTCCTCTGTTTTGCAGTCATATAGGCCGACGAAAAATTGTCGTGGGAGCCCAAAACTGGCTAGAGTCTTGTGGGACAAGATCAAGGACCTCGAAGGGGTTCGAGATAGGACGGCCCAAACGGGGCTTCTGACTTTTGTTGATAACCTTCAGGGGATGAGACGGACTCCCCAAGTCCTTCAGGCGATCAGGGAAAGGTGGTGGGATACTACCCACACCGTGCATTTACGCTTCGGGGAAGCCACTATGACTTCGACGGATTTCCTTGCTATCACGGGGCTAGAGTTCGTCGGTGAGCCCCTTCCGAAGACTGCGGGTTATAAGCCTGCGGGCCCTACTGTGTGGAGACAGTTGATCGGTTTCGTCCCTAACAAGGTTAAGGGATTTGCGGCTGAGCTATCCCCTCTCCGTGGTCAGATTGAGACCTATGCTGAGAAGTCGAATGCGGACACTGATTGATTGGTGCGAGGTGCCCTCTGGTACATTCTTTATGAGACCATCTTTGCGAACCACTCTTCTACGGCCCGTATTTCTCTTTTGGGTTTGTTGGTGAATTTGGATGAGGTGAGTACCTATGATTGGGTCTCAGTGGGGCTGGCCTTCTGTTATCACGCCATGGACGAGGCGTGTAGGCACACCAAGGATACCCTGTCGGGGTATTCTTATGCTTGGAGGTATGCTCCTGATTCTGTTTTCTGTCCTTTGTATACTTTGTCTGTATTTCGTGCAGAATCTGTTCTGTTTTCTTTTACAGATATGGGGCTACGTTGTCTTTGGGCTGTACATGTTTGAGCTGGACAGTCCAAACCCTCTGTTCCCGGATATCAGGAGGTGGAGCCACCCCAATCGGAGCGTTGATGAGGAGGAGAATCAGGAGTGGACCCTGACGATCGCAGAGGTGCGGGCCATGCTGGACACTTTTGAGTACGAGCGGCTAGGCCTTTATCCATGGACCCTGTTGGAGCGGGAGGTCCACCGTGCTTGGGATGCCACTGCGATGCAGAGGATGCTGGCATCTCTGGAGGGGGATATATGTATCTTGGCGAGCGAGTCTTCCCACAGCATGGCCGGGGTAGACTGTCATATAGGGTGCCAGCGGATCCGCCGAGGGCGATGTACCCCACCCACTATCTTCCTGATGATGATTATGCTGATCTCATGGTGGGTTGAGCGGCGACGGCTTGTGTTTTCCGAGGAGCCTCTTATGCGGAGTTCCTGCCTCGGCTGATGGGTCCCCTTCCGGTGGGTGCTAGGCGGTCGTTCGCTTGTGGTTCCGCCTCTGCCTCTGCCTCAGTTTCGTCAGCCCCTAACACTTCTTCCCAGTTTGCTGGTTCTCTACCCTTTGTGCCATATTTTGGCCCTTTGAGCTACACGTACATGATGGGGAGTATGCCGACGATGGGCCACATCCCGACTCTGGATCATATTCCCGAGGGTTACCGCCTTCCGCCCGATGTCTCCTCGGTATGTTTCTGTTCACATTATCTCTCGTTTCACGCATTCGTCCATATAAGTGTATATGTTCGACTTCATCTGATCATTTCTTTTCTTTTGTTGTCAGGTCACTATGTCCGCGGCCGATTACAACCGTGGAGCGACCAAGATGGCGGGACTAATGGCCCTGGTGTCGGACCTGTCTGAGAGGCTGTTCCAGAAGGCTTCTTTGGCGGCTTCGACGGTGACCTCTGCGGTGACTCCGACCTGTGGAGACAAGAGGTCGAGGAGGGATGGTAGCCCCCGTGGTGGTGATGGCGGAGGTGCCGGCGGCTCGGGTGACCTGATGGCTTGACCCCTCTTTTCTCCCTATTTGTTTCTCTGATGGTTTGTACATATTGGCCGTGTGGGCCCAGACAATTTTATTTCTTTTCGGTACCTGTTAGCAAGTAGGTAGCACAAAATATGGTTTTCTTAATTCCTAATCCTAGGTCTAATTAGTTAGTTTTTTAACTTTCTCGACTTTCCGTGGTTTGGAAATGGAATGGCCATCTAGGTGTAAGTACCCAAATCCGGATCGTCAAAATCCGTCAGAAAGTTAACCGAAATCCGTTAACTGGCCTGCTCCAGGTTAACCGGAACTCGTTAAACTCCCCGTTGCCAAGCCAACGAGACGTCCCGGGACTGCCCCGTGCATCCTGACGTCGAAACGTACTTAACACACGTCATCGCACGTGAAAGTACGGCTTTCCCTGAAAAATGCACTTTCCGGCACTTTTCGGGGGCATTTCGGACATTTTCCGGACTGTTATTTTAAAAAACGGATGAAACCGGGACAGGGGAACGAACTCCCACACCTTTGGTGAGTCATGGGACACGTGACAGCCATGCCACAGCCCACCCATCACCTTTCAATAATAAATCAAAGGGAAAAGACTAAAATACCCCTGGATTTCAGTCAAAGTCCGGCCGGACTCCCTGTGCAAATTTTCTGAAATTGCCAGCAAGCCCCTCAAAGTTCCAAAATACCCCAAAACCCTGGAAATCAGTCTAAGTCCGTCCGGACTCTTACTGCATTTTTCACCTATAATAAGAAGTTGCTGTCAAAGCCAAAAAGAGGAGAATTTTACACCAAAAAATCACCACAGCCTCGGCCCTAAGCAGTTTCACCCCCTCCCGAGCCCCCGTATGTCTCGATTCGCGTGAAACTTCCGTATTTCGATCAAATATGCCCCTCACCACTCCGAAACACCGTTTCAAACTACTTTTCATGTCCCGTACACACCCCCGAGCCAAAGGAGTCGACCCTAGCCATAGGTATAACTCCCTCTCTCTAAATCTCTCATTTCGTCTCGGTTTACGCGCCAGTCGCTACAACCGTTTCGAACAACGTTATTGAAATGTAGACGCCTCCATCTAACGGGGTCCGATACGTTTTATCCCCTCGATCCTCTTCTCTTCCCGTAAGAGAAGTAATCACGGGTTAAAACGGCGTTCCGACCCCGTTCTGTTTACTTTTTATGTCATTTACCATTCCGGATCGATCGATCCGTTGATCGTCACTTACTTTCTGTCATTTACAATTCCGAGCCGTTTTGGCTCGTTGATCGTCAGAGCCGTTTTGGCTCATTGATCGTCATTTACGATTCCGGATCGTTTGATTCCGTTGATACTGCTTTAAATACTGTCATTTACAAAGTCCGACCCGTTTGGATCTTGATAGTATTTACTTTTCAAAGTCCGAGTCGCAACCCGATTCGTTGATTGCATGTCATTTAATACGCTTTTTCCCATAAAAATCGTTAACAATGTAATGTCCGGTTCAAAACCGGAGTTCGACCTTCGAACTCTCTTTCAAAACGCGCGAAATGACGTTTGGCCTCCAAACGCTCATCTTCAAACTAAAAGCCGCCATTTGACACTTAAAATCATTTAATACATTTTTCCCATAAAAATCGTTAACAATGACTCGCCCGGTTCAAAAAACCGGAGTTCGACCTTCGAACTCCTTTTCAAACCCAAAAAACCGACGTTTGTTACGCAAACACTCATTTTCGTCTCAAAATCGACGTTTGCCATGCAAACGCTCATTTCAAACTCAAAACCGACGTTTGTCATTCAAACGCTCGTCTTTTCAAACAAAGTCACCTAATCAACGTTTGACATTCAAACCAAGATTAAGCTTGTCATTCAATCCCTCATTTCAAAACACAAACACACACACACACGTTTTCGAGAAAGGTAGAAAGACTCGTCATACGAGGCGTTTCGGGTGATCTCGTAATTCTCTTCCCGAAACGTAACGTGACCTCCGAACCTAACAATCTCTGGTACTCAAAGCTTTTTACTCGTTTTTGTTACCAATAAAAATGATCCCCTATTTTCAAAGCCTTTTCCAAAGTTTTTGCTACCAATAAAAACGACACCATTTTCACAATAGCCGTTTCTCAACGTTTGGGCTCAAAATACAAAAACCGCGTGGCAACTCCTCATTTTCCTTCCCATGAAGCGAGGTCTCAGACACCAACCCCCCGCGAAAGACAACCGCCCCTCTCCGCGCCCCGCACGCGAAAGTTCCGGGTAATTTCAGTTGGCGACTCTGCTGGGGAGAGTGATACTTTTTTCAAAACTACCGTTGTTTTCTAAAAAGCCTTCAGTGGGTCAAACTTTCGTTTACCCTTCCTCGTTTTCGTGTGTGTGTGTTCCTTTAAACCTCGAACGGTTTTTTTTCAAAAGGCATTACATTGTCAACTTTTCAAAATCATACCATGTTTGTGCATCCCCATTCATGTTTGATTTTCATTGCTGTCTTTTGAACTGCGCATCATAATTCTTTAAGACACATTCTGAAAATCTCTCGTTTTACTCGTAAAAGAATTTTAGTGACCGCACACTACGCGCACTTGCTGCCTCGGAACACCGCACTTCACGTGCACTTGCTGCCTCGGTACACTGCACACTACAACCCGTAACCCGGGATGGCCTTATCAGTTGCACCCCGATTGGCTCCGCGTATGCCTTTCGGGGGCGCACGGGGTCGTCCCAAACATCCCATCCTAGCCCGTGTAAGCCATGCACTCTTTGTGTCACACTTTGTCCAAGACCCCGGTTGATTTTTGGCTTAGCTCGTGTCATAAAGCCTAAAGTGTATGTTTTTTACGCCGGGCCCCGCCCCGAGTCAAGCTCGAGAGGATGAGACCGAAGGTCGTTCCCGACCCGAAGTCTCGAGGTTTTCAGCCTTGACTTTGACGCGGAGCTCTGCCGAAAAATATACCCGAAGGTTCAATGTGACGCCGTGTCACCAAACCCTCACCGTATTCATCGTGCCAGCCACAACTTGGCCAACGCCAAAAGCTAAGGTCTCTCGCGCAAGCGAGTCAGGAGAGGTCATGCCAAAATTTTGGCACGATCCCCGCCTTAACTTAAGGACGTTGACTTCGACTGTGGCCCGTGCATCACATACGTTGAAAGTTTGCGTGATCATCTAGCCTTAAGTTCACTTTTTCCTTTGTCGATGGAACTCGCTTGCCTTATAGGACCTCGCTCGGGATAGTCCGTCCCGAGAAAGATGATCTACAATGTAAACGAGGGGCTTATAAGCGTAGTGACGAGATCCACTGATTAGAGCTCTAGGATTAGTTGCGAAAAAGAAGACCCGCTCTTTTCCAACCAATTAGGACTTTGAGAAAACGCGCTTTAAGTAAACATTAATCGGTAACTGCACATTGCACAAGCCCGAAACCTTGATCCAAATCCTCCCTTTCCGAAGCCTAAACCCTTCCTTTCATTCCCTGCAGCGAGCAGAAAGTGGTTCAGATTTTCGGGTCAGCGCCTTGCCATGATCACCGTTACGGCAGCGTCAGACAGTTCTTCGGTTCCCTCAGCCAGAATTTCCGACATGTCTAGCTCACCGAGAAATCGTGAAGGGGAAGGACCCCCGCCACCGGTAACAAATATGACTTTGGAAGAAGCCATCCGGGCTTGTGAGGTTCATAAGAGGCAGAAAGAAGATCAACATAATTTCATTGTACAGCTTCTGAATGAGCGTGGTATAGCAGCTATCCCCCAGTCAGACGGTACTTTCGTCTTGGTCGAGGATGACGATTCCCCGAAACCAGCTCCTCAAACCTTCAACCAGGTTCCTCCCCCGCCAACTTACGGGATGACTTCTAACCAAGGAAACAAAGACCTAGGCTTCACATTGCCACCTCCTGTGGCAACCCTATCATATATGGCCGTGCCAATGCTACTCCTATCACTCAATACCACTAGTGCACCGCCGACCATCTCAGATGCCAATATCCTTCAATACCCTCCCTGTTCGTCCCCCGCCTATACACGAATCCCAAAACACCGGGACAAACCCCGATACAGCCGAAAAGGCCCCCATATATCCACATATATCAAGCCTTCCACCTCCAATCACTACCACTCACGTGGTAGCACCCGGCGCCGAGCCTCACAAACCCACCACCGGACCCAACATTAGCCTGGATGGTCGAATGTATGAAAGACCCGAAAGCCACCATGAGCGGCCTCAAAGCAGAAACGCTCAAGTCCACGGATCCTGAATGGTCACGCCTCTACCAAGTTCGTAATGCCGGAGATGGACCGATTCGACGGAACCGAATGTCCTCAAACGCACATCGACACCTACGTTCTCGGCATGAGAGCGAAAGGAGCAACCCTCCAAGAAATGGCCGACCACTTCCAAAGCATACGCTCAAGAGTTCGGCGTTACGATGGTTTCGAGGGTCAAGCTCGCGGATCGCCACACCCGGGATCGATTAGTAACATCTTCCCGGAACGGCACCGATCCAACTTAGAGTGGGAAACGAGTCGCGAGGACCTAATCACCACCGAGCGTAAAGCGGACGAAAGCGCTCGGAGAATTCTACAAAAAGGTGGAGCCGGAAACTCTCCGAGATTATGGAGCCCCTCTCCAAGGATGAACAGATGCGGATCTTCAAGTCCTCGCTTAAGACCGTCCATCGTAACTCTCATCGGGCCACCATTTCTTCCCTGCATCTCCGGCCATGGTCGCCGCCGCTCACGCTTCGAGAAGGATCTCAAGGAGAAGTTGGCTACCGCACGCCCATACGTATACCGCTGCGCCAGTTGCATTCAATCCCGCACCGGTCCCCGGCAAAGGGAAAGATACGTCTGTCAACTACATCCATCGTGGACAGCCGGGCGAGGCACTTGAAACCCGGGCCCCGCAAAGCAACAACTCCACTTCGGCGCTCTACCGTGCACTTCGACAAGTTGGATATGCCACCGAGCAAGATGCCGGGAAGTGGTTAATCAAGGAAGGTCTCCTTAAACCCGTTGCCAATTACAAACCCAAGAATCCCGTAGTCAACGCCGACAAGAGCAAGTACCGCACCTTTCATCGGCATCACGGCCATACCACCGACAACCGCGTGGGGTTACGATACGAAATCCATAACTTGATAGAAGAAGGCAAATTGGAGCGCCCCAGTGGGCCCAATACAATCGGAAACCCTTTTCCGAACAATAACAACGTGAATTCCATTGAGTGGGTGCCCAAGAGGATAGCCACGTAACCGGCTCCGCCTATTCCGGCCGGGTCCTCATCAAATGTCCACATCAGCCTACGATGTTTGTGATCGCTCCGCTCGCTCGAGTACGAGTCCCAAGACATGGTCCGGAGCGATCCTCCGAGAAAACAAGAAGAAGTCCTCTCAAAGAAGCAATCGAGAGAAAGATACGAAGCCGGGAGACACCGGTGTGGGTACACTCTGAGAGCCTTCCGGAGGTTTGACTACTACGCACCGTACTCCACCCGGCCCTCTCTTCCTCCAGCCAGCCATGCAGCTTTAGAGCAAGCAGGTGGGAAAGTCGAAAAAGTCCTCGCCGACAATAGAGCTCGCACCTTGGGACACCGGAATACCTCGCATCTTGGTAATCTTACCGCGCCGGTAAGCCCAACCCCCCGCGGGATCGCCCAAGATTCAATTTGTCCAGCCTTCCGAGCTCGGACCGCCCAAGGAAGATCAAAGTCGCCTTGGCACTCGCACTCAATCAACGTGCTAACCAAGGGCGGCAACCGCCACAAACAGCCTCAACGCAATCCCGAGGCTCCAAAGAAAGGCTTTACCTCGCAAGAGGAAGACGAGAAACGGATGGCCGGATGACTCTCCTTCTCCGGATAGAGATCGATCTACGATTCCCGATCAGATGGCAAGTATGATCACGTTACGTGACGAAGATTTACCGAGAGATGCCTCGGGCACAACGAAGCTCGTACATCACTCTCAAGCTCAACACCATAACACTCCCGGAGTATTGGTAGACAACGGGTCACCGTTAACGTTCTCCCTCTCGCATGATGCGAGCCCCGCGCATTAACGAAAGCCACCCGATTCCGTCGCTCCGACTATCAAGGCCTACGACAACACGTCTCGCCCCATCCTCGGGACGGTGACTCGAACTCGGTTCGAAACCCAAATGGTGCCAGCAAAATTCCACGTAATGGACATTCCATCCGAATTCACGGCTCTTTTAGGATGCCCTTGGCTGCATCACATGAAATCCATAGCTTCCACTCTCCATCAATGCGTTAAGTTCATTAACCAGCAGGGAAATCTTGAAGTCATCCGAGGGGACAGTTTCCTCATAGGAAACGAAGCCGAGACAAGAGCCTAAGCGTGCCCGCACTGTGCACCGGGGCTACCTCCTTCAAACCGACCAAGTGGACTATCGGCAAATCTCATCGTAATCCCTCGTAGTCCTGGAGATGCTAACTATGTAAACGTACTCGAGCAAAAGTGCACTCGGCGCCCGATACATCAAGTTCAACTGTCATTTCCAACATTTGGAAGCGTATTGGAAAGAAACACCGAGCATCGCCATGATGCGGGCACGCAAAACCCCGTCTCCACCCGGAGATTCGTCAGCATTCTTCAAGCCAACTCTCTGGCCCCGCCAGGCGAAGAAATCTTCGTGATAAAGGTCAACAAGCACCATCATTCTCGTGATGAATGCATGGAAGTCGTATGGGATGTCCTCCACGAGGAACTACCCGCTGCACCCCTCTTCTCCAATAAAGGGCATGATGTTTTTCTAGCAGCTCCAGCAACGGAAACGAACGCGATACGTCCCTACGTTTGGGTTGACCCGTCAGACGACGACGAATCAGGACTCTCCAGAGTCGAGGATGCGGCACTCCGCAGTGCATCTCTCGCATTCACATGCTCGCTCGAGGACGACACCCGTTTCCGATCAGTCACCTATGACCAAGGCTCCAATACCATGGAAATTGTCAAGCTCAACGTCCAAGATGTGGCTATCCGACAATTGGAAGCAACCGGTTCACACGACAAAGAATCCTCTCGATCAAGTGATCGACGATGACTTCGTCAACATCATCTATTCCTGTATCCCGATGATGCCAAGGATCCGGTCCTTATCGTCGATTCTCGAAATGCCAAAGTCACCTCGACGATCGCCCGCTCATGGTAAACGAGGCCCCGGCCAAGCGAGCTCGTAGCTCATCATTACTTCCGAGTACTGCACCCCTGGCAACCGGCCCGTGCCGTCGGGCCAAGCTTATACCTCAAGCGCCGCCAAGGCCAAGGGCAACAGCCGAAGGAGACAAAGCTCCTCACCCCGCTACGAGTCGATCAACTCGGGAACGCTTCCTGCAGCCCACCCCGAAAACATCTCGTGAAGGTTTTCCCGCAAGGCGTAGCCGCCTTCCGCATAGGAAATGACCACCTCAAGCATCAACATGCTCCAAGCTGATTCGCTCCCCGGTCGCCACGGCCCCGGATTCGTACATCCCGCGCAGATCGCTAGCTCGATAGACTTCGCGATCGAACGAGATCACGAGACCGTCAACATTGCATTCAACACCCCATGGGGTCAATCAAGCGTGATATGGGCAAATTTCTTGGTAATCGAGATCAAGGAAGGCCGCATGGAATGTCCCGGGCCCGACTTCCTTCGTCAACGTAATCCAAGTGTTTCCGCCATTCGGCGATTTGAATGTGATCACGGCTCGGACACTAGTCGACGCGCGCACCTACAGAGATCGTTTAGCTGCAAGGAAAGTCCTCATGGAACTAGCCGCTCAAGAAAGCCGTCTGTGGGATGAAAACCAAGCTCAAAAGACCGACAGGGACCGAGCCCTTAAAGTGTCACAGTGCACTTCTGCACGTAAAGCTAGAGGCCACTCTAGACCGCCGACTTCGAGGGTTTTGCTCACGACAACTTCCTCGACTACCGTCCTGCTTCTCATCCAACCCCCTCTGCCACACGAGGGTGGTCAACGATCCCGATGACCTAGGAGATGGAACGGCACAGTAGAACAAATCCCAGCGCTTACCTCCCCGAGGAAAGCAAGTTCTCTGTGAAAGCGACGACAAAGACGATGAAACCATTCTCTTCCAATCCGGGCATGAAATCAACAAAACCGAACTCCCAAGGGTCCTGGGAGGATGGGGACGGATCATTTCCGCACTCAAATTGAAAGGCCAACTTAGAGAGGAAGGTCTACTTAAAAACAAGAGGAAGATGGAAATTCATCTCGAGCAAATACTCTGGGAAATTCCAAAGACCGCGGCATTCATTTACAGAAACGATCACCTGGGACAAAGAACCAAATACACATGGGCAGATGTTCGGGAAGCCGTGTACTCACCTTTCTCGATATACCCGCCACTCGATAAAACAGGAGAAAACTCTCCCGATGGAGGTTTACCTAGACCGCCGCACACAGCTCAAAGAAGCACCGCCATTCTCACGCGTGGGAAGAAACGCAGCGCTAACTTCGACGCAGCTCCGCCGCAAGAAAGTTGATCCGGGTCAAGAGCGGAGGAAAACCGGCAAACCATGAATATCGCGACCCAACTCCAGAATGCCTTGAGTATGCTCAGCAAGAAGGAAAGGAATGCGATATACCGTGAAGAGATCAAGGAGACCGTTCGCTTGAACCGAGAACTCTCCAACCTCCCCCGGAGGGTCAGCAACGTACAGTTCAGCCTCGTGCAACCACCGTTGTGCACCGACGTTCGAACAACCAAGTGCAATCCGTAAACTACCTCCCCGCAGAGGCACCTAAGCCGCATCCCGGGGACGTAATCCGTCAAGCCGCCAAGCTCCCGGGAATACATCTACTGGGCCAATGAGTTGAGGGAAGACATATGGCTCCTATGCTACGAGGAATCCTCCTCTAACTATGGCTCAACTTCGTAGCGGCCTATTCAAGGGACCAAACTCCGATGTCGGCTGTTCTAACCCGATCGGGTCAAATCCATGCACCACCACCTAAGGCCACCAAAAAGCCAACTGAGCTGTAACCGTAACCCGGCCAGCCCGAAGACGCAAGTTCCCCCGAAAGAGGACCCGATCCTCACTCGCCAGCACTCAAAGCAACATTTCCCTTTGGTCTCGCTCACCTCTTCATATCCTCACAAGCTCAAGCTAGAGGAAAGCCCGGCCCGTACCATGGTCCCCGTGGACGCAACCCCGCACGAAGTCATTCGATGACTTGAACATCCACTATGGCAACATTATCACCTTTCACAAATTCTGGGACCTTCCAAAATTTGGGGCCGATCACAATGAGCCACTCTCTACATCACAAACCAGCTGGACGAGCGTCGCCTTCCCCGCGTGTTGGTAGACTGAGGTTCCGAAATGAATGTTCTTGCCCGCCAAGATGACGGACCCGCTTGACATCAAGCCCACAGATCTCGAAGCCTTTAGTCCACACCGTCAAGGCTCTATGACTCTACTTCCGTACCGTTCTCGAGGTTGCTACTCTTAATATTTGGTTCGGCAAGCGGATGATTCCCACCGAGTTCCAAGTGTTCGACATTCCAATCACTTTCACAAACCCATCCCGGGGCGTCCCCGCCGCATCAAATCAATGGCGTGGCATCCACCCTTCATCGTTGCCTCAAGTTCATGCAAGGCAACGAAGCTAACCACGCCTACGGCGACAATGGCTACCACCGAGGGGACCAAAGACCAACGACATTCCAATGTTAGAAATCAAGCATAATGACGATATGGCATTAATCGGATTCACTCGGAGACCTCCAAGATCCAAATATGCAACGTGGACCTTCCACTGCCTCACGACTGCATTCCTCCCCGCTACGGCGAAGATGATGCATGAAACTCATGAACTTCATCCCAGTGACTGGGCTTCGCAAAAGGTTATAAGGCCAACACCAAGTCATTGAAGTCAAGGACCACACCACGCCCAGAGCTTGGCCACGTGCCAACACCACCGACATTAAGGAAAGCAAAAGGCTCGCCCGCACTGCAAGGCAAAGAACTCGCAAAAGGGGAACCTCCGATGGCACACCCAACCTCCGACTCTACAGCTCGACCTCGCTCATTACTTCACCAAGGGAACCGACAAACAGAACCGAGGGGACCACCAAGGGAACCAACACAGAATCGAGGGGACCGACAAGTGGATCCGACAGCCAGTAACCGAGGGGATCGACAAATGAACCGACAGAACCGAGGGGACCGACAAAGGGAACCGATTTAAGATGAGAAAGAAGCAGAGGATAGTCACACCGAGACTACAAAAAGGATGGAACAAATAGCACGGACCTCAAGCGTTTAGAGGACTCAAAGCTAATCCGATAAGGGGAGCGTTCTCGACATCACCGCTTTACCTCGGGGACCAACCGCCACCACAGCTCCAAAGACGTAGTACACATTTAAGGGAATCCTGTACGTGGAAGAGCAACTCAAGGTACTCTCCATGGGAAACAGATCGTTCGTATCAGCCGCCGAGGCCACATTCGAGACAAGAACTCCAAAGCGTAAGGAACCGTACCATAGAAGACGCTCTCAGCTGACCCGCCTACAGAGTCTTTTGAAGAAGCATGGAGGTGCCAAACTTGGATTGACTGGGGCTCCGAAACAAAGCATGATTGCCATGGTTGGGACAACAGGCTGCCTCTCGATCCCCGAACCCTCATCAAGCATCCAAAGAATGCCACCGAAGAATTGGGTAACCTTCACTGCACTCAAGGGCAAGCCAAAGTGTAAAATGGAAGACCAAACTCGGGCTCGCACCCACATCTCCCTAAACCCGGTCTCAAACCCTCTCGAGCCGGGCCCCTTGTCGAGTCCAGCCCTTCCGAGTCATCCAACGGCCTTATGCCGAGGACCATGATAATGTAGCCAACCATGTATTTCCGTTCTTGCTTAATGAAAAGTCCGACCTTTCTGAGTATCCCCTCATTGCCACTTTAACAACCGATAAGTTAACAAACAACTTAAAAGACGTTAATAATTCAATTGATAAAGAAGCGTACACATTAAATGAACAATACATTAGAGAAGTTCTCGAGCATGTAGTTGACCAAGAAGACAACCGGCCCAAGCCGCCGAAGAGGTTATGACCAAAGTGAACTCCGGGTCGCGCAAGAGCCTAAAGAGACACATGTGTGGGCGCTTTTCGCCGATGCGTAAAAGAAGCCC